>JAGDQM010016889.1:0-24832 GCA_017580835.1 Termitomyces bulborhizus
ATAATTTTTACTTGAGAAAAACATGTTAGAAATTATATAACATGTTTCTAATTGATGTTTCCTAAGAAACTCACACAGTTGCCTGAAGTGTGAGGGTATATCAGGATATGTTCGGTGATATCTGGTTGAGAGGGAGATAACAGTGGTGATAGAGGGATAGATTAGCCTCGACTAAGGCAGGAGGTTCAGGCTGTGAGATGTAGAATTCATGGATTGGTTGAATGAGCTGATGGATATCGGACAATAGAACAAGTCAGCCTTCCTTCATGACGAACAGAGAAAGACCAGCTGTGAAAGTTCTTAAAAAGAAACAGCGAGAGTGAAGAGTTCTGTGACTGAAATCTGGGAATAGGAAGGGGGCGTGCTGATAAGCGTGGTCATCCGTGTGAAAACAGGTTGGTGAATTCTGATCCGACGATCCGACAGATATCTCGAGCGATCTCGAGCCAAAGTAACTGTGAATTAGGGACTGACTATGCATTCATGATCTATTGGCTGGGCACTGCTCAACCCTGCATTAAGTCATTGCTATATGCACTATTGAACATGTCCTGATGATCTGACGACCCCGCGCGGCGCAGCCGTACACCATTAAGAATGTGACTCTTATATCATCGATGGATCCAGAAAAACACGTCCCTTCAGCCTGACTACTCATCTATCCGGTAACTGTTGCTTGTTATCACCACGGGCGGGCTAATTGTGTGTCATTTCTGAATCAGAACCCCAAGGTATCTCTTTGGGTGAGCGCTTGCAATTTGAAATTACATTTACATCATCTTGACGGACCAAAGTGCATATTCTTGCCATATTTTTATGACTTTGTTTTTACGGTTTCACATGCCACGGACGATAAATTGTGACGAAGATATTGACCTTAATGAAAATGTAACATGTACTCAAGGTGAAGTTGGAGCAAATCACTGCTCGTGGCTGACTCGGACTGGCTTGAGGTGTACAGCGTCCTTTCCAGTTACTCTTGTTATACGTGTGATCACGACGTCCCTTGGACGTTCTTGGGAGTACCTGCTCTCACCGCCAATCCATCCTGGAGACAGGGTAGGGTCTAGGAACCAAAGACGTTAACTATAGCGCAAAATTTTCTTTCTGATATATTGAGATTCACGAAGAAAAAAAGTTCGAGCGCGTGAATAGATAAGATAAGATGTCCATCAATCTAGCCGTATCGAATTCTCGCGCACGTCCCTTTTGTGTTGTGCGTCAAACACCTCGAGCTCATCGGTTGCCACGATGGCGGGCTCAACGATATCCCTCGATTCCCTTAGCTCACCGTCACCGTCACTATCACCACCACCAGAGTCTAATAAACCAGCTGAGCCCACCAGCGCTGGCCTCAACAGTGACTCGGAGCTTTCTGAACTCACTGAGGAGGAGCAAGAGGCTGATAAAAGGAATCACGCTCCCAGAAAAGGAGCTAGGAATGGCGTCTTACATCGTGGGGGACGCCCCTCGCGTCGTGGAGGGCGCAGAAAAACGAGTAGTATTGTCCCTGCCCCAATGTGGGGTTGGGCAGAAACAAAGTCGTCCTCCAACGTCGTTGAGGAGGAGGAAGAGGAAGAGATGGCTGGTCCTCCACGAGCTATGGAGGAAGAGGAAGACGAAGAAGGTGGCCGTGACGACGAGCATGAAGAAGAGGAGGAAGAGCCTGAGGCAAAACAAGTAGGCATTGTTCCTGAGGACGATCCGCCTGCTGCTGAGGCGGACGAGGATGAGTCCTTCTCCGGTGACGATGACCCTATGTATCGTTCTCGACGATCTACACGCAAACCGAATCTCTTGTGTGACGCCAACGTGAATGGCAGTCTTAAGAACGACGACGACATGGACGTTGATGCCTATGACGATGTCGACGAGGCTTCCGATGCCGAAGCCTCACATATTCGAATGAATGAGCCCGAAAGTGAAGACGAAAACGGGAATCCTTCGGAGACGGAGGACGAAGGCGACGACGACAAGGACGCTTTGCCCGCCGCCGATGCCGACGAACCGGCCACTACAACGACTACCTCCATGGAAATGGATCTTGACGTCACAGCGCCTCAAGACCAAGATATATCTCCTCTTGCGGCTGCAGCGGGCGTTTCGTCTATCATGGCTGGCTCGGGGGTTGTTGATCCACCTTCTCCATCGTCATCCCAGCGCTCTACTCCCGCTTCTTCTCGTTCGAATACACCTGCCCCGGGCACAGATCCGGAAGATGCAGCGGATGCGAACGCAGGTGAGGAAAAGGATGAGGACGACATGGCCCTTGTTCCTCCTGTCACAGATGTCGACGCTGCGGAACAAGAGGGCGCAGAAGAAAACGATCTAGAGGCGGACGATGGGGACATTGATGACACCAACCTGGACGATGATGTGGATAACGAGGTCGAGAGCGACTTACAGCCCGCTCATCGTGCCGAAGCGCTGGACGTCTTAGCAACGATAGAACTTAAGTTTGCGCTCCTCAGAGAACGTGTATACGTTGAAAAGATGGAGAACCTCGCTTGGGAAGAGGCATTGGTCAACGAGGGTCTGTTTGACTTCTTTTCGCTTCGGATTATACTTGATTGTCCTTTTTACAGGCACACACCCAGAGCTCTTACATCTTCAAAGCGAACTCTTAACAAGAAGAGACAAACGCATAGAGCTCGCGACGCGTAAACGGCTGCTCGAAGTGGCAAATGTCAACAGACGTCGACGAACGGATGAAGATGGTATTTGGAGTTGGTGGAAGGTATGTAAAGCATTTAATTGCACAGTATGACCGAGAGCTGATCAATTCTGACAGTTTTCCCGAGATGAATTGCAAACGGAGATGATCGCGGAGACTAACAGGAAGCGGAGGCGTATGGAGCGCGAGCGCAGAGTGAGCGATCGCCACCAACCTGGTCTGATGATCTACAGCTCTCTTTTACCTGTTCTAATGGTAGTCTTTGTAGTCCGCGCCATTCCGCCTGCAAATAAAGAATATCCTCCGCCACAACGTTTACGCAAAGTCGTCAAGTCTATCGCCTTTAGCAACATGCGTACCAAACCTTCTAAAAGGTGCCGTCCGCCTCGACTCGTCTACCCGGAGCTGTCTTCTCTATCTGAATACGACATTGCCTATGACATGGAATGTATCTTTCAAACCCAACGTGATCGCTCACGCGTGAATATTCCACTCGGAGCATACGATATTCCCCACCGTGTACCCAGTGCCAGCGCCTACCAAAGTAACGGTCCTTACATGAACGGCGCTAGCCATTATCCTCCTGTCCCTCATTCACATCAGCTGGGATACAACGATGGTGGTCATATAAACGGCTCAAGATCTTATCCGAATGGTATCTCAAATGTTGACCACCGTATCCCTCCTTTTCCACAGGGCCCTCCTCCGCAGCACGTCCATCACCATCTGCCGCCACCACCCCAGGCTATGATGCCCCACCCACACTCCCATACACCATTCGCAGGTCCACCAGGATCGCGGAATATCCATATGCAGCAGCCTCAGCAACATCAGCCACCTACTCCGCTCCATAGTAGTCATGGACATCATCCCCAGGCGCCTCCGCCACACAACGTGACTCCCCCATTCAACAGTGCAGATCAAGATATTCCGGTTCACTCTCATCATACTCACAACCACACATTGCCTCACACTCATGGTTCCTCTTATTACCCGCCTCGCCGCTCGCCTTCGCCACCCGCAATGGGAGTGATGCAAAATGGCGGGTCATCCTCACACAAGATGGGGCCTGGATTCAATGGGGTATCATCTTGGATGGGCTCAGGAATGGGGATTGAACACGTTTATAATGGTTCTGGCGCCCCCGCCATGGGCAAGGGCGCCGACTGGGGTCGGGATAGGGATGGACGATCTGGACCAGAAGAAGATGAACGGGAAAGGATGGTGAGAGAGATGGACAAGTGAGAGCGAGAACGGGAGCGAGATCAGCGCGAACGAGATATTCAGCGAGATCGTGAGCGGGAGAGGGACGAAATGGAGCGTGAGCGCCAACGCGATATGCATCACTTGCATCACCAGCCTCCACAACAACTTCAGCAGGTAACGCACCGACATCAAGCCCCTCAACATCTACACCTGCATCCAGGTTCTGGTCCCCAATCCCATCACCACATCAATGGTCCACACCACCACCATCGTCCACATCACCACCACGTCGTTCATCATCATCATCAACCCTCTGTAATCCACTCGGGCCATCCAAACCCTCTTTCACAGGGACTGCGTAGCCCTCACAGTCTTCAACGTGACCGCAATGAACGAGAGCGAGATTATGATAGCCGCACAAGTCACAACCAGCACCCTACAGAAGTGATTAACCTTACCTCGTCGAAACCTACCACGTCACAGTACCATGACCAGCACCCTCCGCCTGATTATCGGGATGTTCGAAGCAAACATGGTTCAGGAGGCTCGCATACGCCGTCTTCCTCTGGGCCGGGTTCGTCAATGGTGATAGACGACAAAGAGCGACCTCCCCCCATGCCCTTTGCCCTCCCTCCATCTCATGGATTACCTCTCCCCAATCATGGGCCTCCCCCTGGATCTAACTCTTTGAATGGAAGAATGACTCCTCCAAGGAACTCCTGGAATATTTCTGAGGACAATACCTACCGCGGACCTCCTTCACACCCGTCTTCCGGCCCTCCTCCGGGGCCCTATCATGGCGTTTCTCACGAAAGTGGAACGCCCTACAACCGCTCACCTAATCAAGTTCATCGCTATACGAGTAATGGTAGCTCTTTGGCTCGCGGTCCACCACCGCCATCGGGACCGCCATCCTCACAACAGTCCTCTCGTCACAATTCCATCGGACTCCACTCACCCCCGCGCCCGGCTCTTCCCCGCCCTCCCGTACCCCCTGCGCCTGCAAGTCCTACTACCTCTGCCTCGGCTCCCTACCCGCCATCGAACGCAAACCCCAATCGTTCCCCGTCTCGGTTTGTAGATCCTCGTTCGCCCCCTATCAATTTCAAAATGCGGCCCCCTTCTCCACTCCCCAATAAGATGCCTCCTTATGCTGTGCTCTCGGGACCCGGCAGGACGTCGACGCCTACACTTGAGAAGAATAATGGGCCTTCTGGACCCGGTTACCCTGGTAGCAGGGTTCCCGAAGCAATGATGCCATTCCAATCATCTGGTCGAGGGTACGTCGGGCAGAATGGAACGAATGATAGAGACAGGGACAAGGAGAGGGATCGCGAGCGCGACAGGGAGCGGGAGAGGCCACCGCTTTCTCACTTTGGTCCCCCACCACCCCCACCACCACCCGCGCCGTCAAAAATGAGTGTACCACAGATGGTGGATGGCCACTAACAGCGGCGCCTCTGTGTGTGTTGCGTGTCCGTGGGTTAGGATATAATTCACAACGTATGAGATTTTTTCTGCATCTCCTGGTTCTCTTGACTCGTTTACCTTTGACTATAATTTGTTTAAGTCAATAGCACCATTCCTATCCCCTGCTCGCGGTACTATGAAGTTAAACAACCTGATTTTTGCATTGGACCCACTCCTATTCTTTTTCTTTTTTTTTTCTCTCCACCTTCTTGTCCTATCTTCCATGTGCCATACTACGGTTCGCTCATAATAATGTGGATTATTTCTAGATATGGCTCGAACTCTGTCTCGACTGTTTGGCTTGGAGACCATCTGCAACGAGCGGAGACATCCGAGTCGGCGTTATCATTTGTAGCGAATTTTAAGTCACCGCCGAGAAGCAAGAGGTCGAGAAGTTCGCTTAAAAGCGACTTGTCCTACGTAACGCACCGGCTTCGTAGCTTTGTACTGTGTCGTCCGCAAGAGGAAACTCGGTCGTCATGGGAGTCTCCACCGGTCCAATGTTTCCTGAATCGGTAAACCTCGGAATCACCCGGATGATTGAGCGGAAACTCGGCGCACAGGCCGCGGCTAACGAGCCAAATGCATGGACAGTCATTCCTTTTATTTCTGTATAGGCAAGGAGGTCAGAAGACCTTGCTTCTGCGTGTGGCCCTCAGTCGATCGAATCCTTCTGGCTTCCCGAGGTTTACATGCATTGCTGATGCAGATTTGGGAACCCTCCGTTGCCCGAAACCGCACCACCTTCCCCAGGGGTCGATCCCCAGTGAAAATTTCCGGATTATAAGACTGATTGATTGACGGACTTCTTAAGCTTTTTGGCTACTTATGTACCAGTGAAGGTGTAGGAGGCGCTGCGAAGACGATGGCATACACTTGAAGATTCTCCAGAATCAGATAATTATTAACGTGCAATTACTACCACTACAGACTTATGTTCCGTGTCCACGGTAGAGATCGAAGCCGGGTATGCGGACAATCCTCATGGTCAGGTACACAGCTGACGCATACTACCGACCACTGTACAGCCCGTCGACCTGGAACCACTATCCGATTTCGATGAATTAGATCATGGGCAAATCAAGGTAGCAATAAGGTGCACAGTACACGATACACCGTATTGAGCACAGGCATCGCAGTATATAGATTATATGGATGACGAAACTTCTCTGACATCGGCACGAATTGCCGTGAGCCGAGCTCGGCAAGATCTTAGTGAGGCTGTGCACCTTTCCAACTGCATGACGTCGATGTCTCTTTGACTTGTGCTTTTTATAAAGAGACAGCAAGGTGCGGGAATGCTGTCCACTAACCCGATGTGAATTGTCATGCATTGATTAATACTCATAGATGTCGAGACAAATAAGGTCAACCATTGCCGTAAGCAATAACGACGAAATTTCCACATGGCAGATCGGAAAATGAAGAAAAAAATTGAGGAGAAAGAAATGGAGAAAATTGAAGCGGGACAAAAATGAAGTGTGCCAAGGAACGAGGCTCGCAAACGCCAAGCATGGGTCATTGCATGTTTGTCCCAAAAATTTCGTTATTTTTCTGAGCTCATGAGCCCCAGACTGTCCCGATGAGGGTCATGAGAATCCTGATGGTAAACGCAGCAAAAGCCGTTCAAATTGCTTCTCGGGAGACATGAGAAGAACATTGTGTGGGTTACAGCGAAAATTTAGCCCCGATGACATCGTGTCACAAAAAGGGTAAAAAAAAGCGTGGCAAAATAGCGAGTGAGATCGTCGGGGAAGCAACGGCTATTATTGTGGAACAGACTTGTGCGCGCCTAATAGAAATCTGGAAACCCGCGGCTGCCATCAGGATTGATCAGGGGCAGGCCCCCGGGCGGGTGGGTTTGGATCAATAATGACTTGTATTGCTGACGAGAAAGGAACCCTTGCGATTCTGGATTGCACTCTATCCAAATTAATTTTCGTATGCCAGGGAAATGTGAGTTCTGGTTCCATCGCGGCCCCTTTGCTTCTCTCCTACCATGACGATGCGGCACTTCACACTCGCTGACCCTCCGTATTTCTCAGAACAGTCACCACCAGTCAAAACCGAGGCCTCTGCTTCTCCTGAGCTTTTGTCTTCTCGTCACTCTTCCCTTCAGCAGTTCCAATTCAAATCTCACGCACCACTTTCATCGTCGTCTCACGGGTCCCTGTCCTCCACCACTCGCCATCCGTCGGAACCACCTGCTGTCCCCCAGAGCCAGATATATCGGTTTTGTCCGAGCTCGGGTCACAATCCCATGTCTAATCACTCGCCCTGGTCATCATCTCCCGGGTCTCCTCTGCTGCTTAATTCTGCCTCATCTCGGATGGTCAATGGTGATAGCAAGTTTGAACTCGGGCCTAATCTACAAACTATAACCTATATGGATGACTACGACGATGCGACGGAGCTTGTTGAGATCCCCGAGGGCTCAAACCTCAGTCTTGACGGAGAGTTCGTAAGTTCGTCGACAAACAATCCACAAAAGCAGGTTAGACGACGAAGCAGCAAAGGTGTGTTTTCTTGCGGGAATTCGTCAGAGCCACTGTTTCTTCTGACCTGAGAACTCCCGTTGTCGCAATTGTTATCGATGGCTTACTTCGGCGAAAACCTTTACAGCATGTGATCAATGTCGCAAGTCAAAATGCAAGTGTGAACGACCGTCGCCAAGCGAACCTTGCAAGAGCTGTGTGATGTTAGGAACGCGTAAGTACCCTTCTCCCGCTTTATTGAATGTCTGTATAGCCAGGCCATGGTTCCAGTGTCTCGCCGAGCCCCTCCCTTCCCCTGATACCTCTCTTCATTCGCCGTTTGATCGCCATGAGCTCGGTAGACGAATCTGAGTCTGGTTTTGTGTCAGTATGAATACATCCGACGTCCTAACAAATTCGCCATATAGCTTGTACGTTCTTGGGACCGTCAAGGAAGCGAGGCCCTCCAAAAGGGTACATTGATGCTATCGAGGCGCGTTTACACCAAACAGAGGCATTGCTAGGTATTATAATCTCGTCCAATGATGTTCGTGCCCAATCGCTCCTGCGCGACATTGGCAAGGTAAGTCAACTTTTCAATGTCTAATGTTCCGCGGCCCGATTCCGATCCTGTTTCACGATGTAACAAATATCTCCGTCCCGATCCATTCAATAACATTTTGTGGATCGTTTCTTTCCTTTTACCTCTAGGGAGTACTCCCTTCGCTGACTGCGGACCTCTAATTTTTTTTGTAGGATCCTTTCGCGAAGGAGATTATCAACCGTGTAGACAACTCGCCATACGGTGTCAAAGGCCGCAAGAGCGATGGAGATTTTAAACCCCGTTCCAGCCATTATGTGGCGAGTTCTGAGCCTCTTACGACATCGAGGACCGAGTCAAGCATGCTTGACCTTACCTCAACCCAGTAGGCAGTTGGAATACATCGTCTACTCACAAAAATCGTCTCACTGTGTACTCTACAGCCCCTCGAACGAATGGCAGGATCGAGTATCTGCAATGCTTGCATCTCTCGACACTGGTCTGCAGACTGATTCCGAGGACCTCCATCGTCTTCGAGAGAAGGCTGGTGCGCCAAACCTCGGTACCTCTGACGGCCGCTCTCGGCCTGTCGATCCTTTTTCCAACATCGATCCAGGAAACAAAGACTTTCCTGGTCGCAGAGTTAGACGGCGTCTTGATGCCGAAGTAGCAACTCAGTCCAACGAGTATCCACACATCCATACTTCTGCCTATGACTCGTCACGAAGACGCGGTTCACCTCTCAGTCAATACAGTCACGGATGTCGCGGAAGCTCGAGACGCAGGTGGAGTCTGAGCTCGGCTGAGAGCTCCGGCTCTCTGAGTGAATCGGAGATGAACGGGGCAATGGGAGAATTGAGCCTGAATGAGGATGAGCAGGTACGATATCATGGGAGAGCTAGTGGGTTGTATCTTCTTGGCAAAAAGGAACGGATCGATAGGCGAAATGAAGGGGGTATATGGTGCGCCGTATGTCATTCTAAGGAGCTTATTGATTTCAACAAATGTACGTCTCCCATAGGCGCTTTCCTAAAGCTCGCGTATGGCCTCCGGTTCCTTCTTCATCACTCATCAGCATAATAGATGACGAGGAATATTCAAATCGGCTTCCGGAACCATCCGTACAAGAGCGCCTCCTCGATCTCTATTTCAAGCATGTCCATGCCAGCCTCCCGGTAATACACAAACGCGCATTCTATGACACATTCAGAATCGGGTACGCTATAATTTTGGTGCCATATTCAATTTGGGAATTGACACGGTGTCATCTAGTCAGGGCGGCTCTCCGCATTCCCAGCCTTCCGCTTCGCCATTCAATCGATGTCCGAGACGCGTTTCGACACTTCTTCTCTTTGCAATCTTCGCCATTGCCGCCCGCTACTCCGAAGATGTGCCCAAGCCTCCGAACTCGTCAACGATGTGGGAAGCTGGCGATGAGTATCTCAATCACGCGAAGACCATATTGGACAATTCGTACGCTTCCTCGCGACCGTCCACATGTCAAGCGCTACTCCTAATGGGATACCGTGAGGTTGGAATAGGCGCCATGGCGCAGGCATGGACATATATAGGTATGGCAATCCGAATGGCGCAAGACTTGGGTATGCACCGCAGTGCGGATGGTTGGGCGCGAGCAGAGCTAGGGGGAAGGCTATTTGGAGACTGGGAGTTACACGAAAGAAAACGCATCTGGTATGCGTGTCTGATTATGGACGTCTATGTCTCGACCTACATTGGTAGACCCTCGCTCTCTAGGCGTTGTTCACTCATCTGATCCTTGCCAATTAGGACGTCCGCTAATGATTAACGAGAAGGACTTTGACACTCCAATGCCGAGCGATGATGATGTAAGTTAGAAAAGTCCGTGCATTGTTCATGATGGCTGAATACCAACAGCCAGAAGAAGTAGAGCAATGGTTACCCTCTCCGAGTCCGGAAACCAGCGATAGGCCCCAGCCGGTGCCAGCAAGCACTATTTCGTGTTTCAATGCGTCAGCCAGATTAGGTATGGTCCTTCCGGCTTCGATCATGCTCCTTTTCCCGATCTTTTTTTTTCTTTTTTTTTTCCACCTAGCGGGCATCCTCAGTTTGATTGTCCAAGCGATTTATGCCATTCGCCCGACTTCAAATCGGTATTCAGAGGCCAAGTTCACGGAAGGCTTGTTGGACAAGTGGTATATTGGCCTTCCAGAGAATTTACGGTACGACATTGGCTCGATCAAACGGCCAACTCCACCGCCCCATGTTCTTACACTCCATATGCAATACTGGTGTGCAGTTGTATTGCTCCACCGCCCCTTGTAAGTTCTATTTTGCGATATCTGGCTTTAATCATATCAGCGATTGCCTAGTATTCGCGATGTCATACACCAGTCGAGGAGTAAAGGGTAAGTTCCACATCGTGTATACCTTTGCTCTGATTGAAGAATCATCAAAGTTTGCAAGAGTCTGATGATCCAGAGGCACGAGCGCTTGCGGAAAGGAGTTACGAATTATGTGCTGGGGCTGCGAATCACCTAACATCAATAGGTAGGTTTGCTCTATTCATTTACATCAAGAATTGTTACCGAAGAAAATTTTGTGAAGCTACAGTCTATTCACAGATGTATGCCCTCGACCGCTGTGCAAATTTCCTTTGTTACTACGTTTTCACGGCTAGTATCATGCATATGACTACATGTAGGTCCTATTTTTTCCTTTCCTACGAGTTGACCCACGTCGGTGACCATAGTAACAGCACATCCTGCCGACCCCCAAGCCCGTATGGGACTTAACCGGTGTATGAACGTGCTTCATCTCATGGAGGTTATTTGGCCCAGTGCAGGCCGGGCATTGGAGCTCCTCTGTGGATCAAAGGACAGTGGGGAAACCTCTGATTCCGTGATGTCATCGAGTGTGACCGCCCGCCGTAAACGGTCTGCAGAGCAGGTTCTTAATGATCACGATGCCATGCGTCGGCCAACGCCCTCGGATCATAGTATGGACAACAACGGTGTCGAGTTGCGTGCCCCCTATATATCTCAGCACGGTAGCTTTGCAGCATACACGGCAACCGGACATGAGATTCACCCGCACCCATCCCCGTTACCCGGACAATTATCGAATGCGTCCTACGACAGGTGGACCTCAGATACCCCGAACAACTCACACTCTTTTGGATTTTCTGGCGCGCTGTCTACCTCTGTTCTTCCACAGTTGTACAGCACTGGTCTCGTAGATGAGCGTGGCTATCGCTCCACCCACCCCCACCATCTCGAGCAGCCAAGGTCGAGCCATAATACTGGTCGTTACCAACAGTACTGGAATGATCCTTCGACCTTTTCTCACTTGGGGACGTATAGTGGGTACCATGAGGTGCCCCAAGTCTCGCAACAGCAGCCACAACAGCAAGGGTACTCTGCTTCCTCACAAATGTACCTATCCGAACCATATAGCATGTATAGTGAGTAACCCCATTCACTATCAATGTTCTTTCATCCCCAACGTCGACGTAGATCAACCTTCAAGATAATTGCTGTCCAGTCTCTTTTGGCTTGCTTTCGACCACCTGTAGCCTTGCATTTAAAATAAATTATTTGGGACATTTGCATACATACGCATGCTCTGACAGGGAATTTCAGGACTTCGCTCGTCACTGTATTAACTAACAACCCATGTACTGAACTGGACATACATGCCCTGCCGAGTACTAGTACATAAAAGACTTCTACATCATCTCAAGCTAATAAAAAAGCATCATGATAACTTTCTGCGACGTGATCATGAATTCACATCAGAAGCCTTCTTCGCCATACTCACCAAGAATCTAACGTCAGGTTAGAATGTTTCCATGCCTAGGCCCATCGAGCATCGAGGACACTTGAAAGATGATACGCCGCAAGTTGATGGGCAGGCTCAGCGCTCGCCTGCCATCCTTAATTTAAGAGAACAAGCGGCGCGAATCATTGGCCGATGCTACTAGTACGAAGTGATCTTGTAAAAGAAGACTACCTGCTAGGATCCGAATTGACCTCGTAGCAAATAATTAGAAGTGCGTGTCGCGCATCGGAAATAAGGCAAGATACATGGCGAGTCTGACATGCCCACACAGAACGGTCAATAGTCAAACCTCATGAACCGAGTAAGGGTCGAAGCCTGACCAGAAGGGTGTCTTGCCTGGAGGAAGTCTGATGTCGGCGTCGGCTTTAGAGGCTCCTAGACAGATGTCTAGTACTCCCCATCAGTCGTAACTTCCATTCTGTATTGGCATCGGTTCTCCTTTGGATTGACTGAGAAAGGCAAGTTGACAAGATTATCATGAGCTATCCTCATTTGAAAGGATTAAGCAAACGTCAAGTTCCCAATGACAAAAGTAATGGAGAAATCCGAATCCACATTTCGGCTGTATCGAAGAGGCAAAGGCTGGTACATTCAATTTGTAGACTGAGAACAACCTGAAAATAGCGTTGGCTGCAAAGTTTGGAAGCTGCCTTGTCAGGAAGCCTGGTTTCGTGCTTGATCAGATACTGCAATGCTCATGAAATATCAATCTTGGACCATGACAAGAACAGAAAGCTCTTAGCACCAACTAGGTTACACTGAGATGTTTGGACATAGTGGCAAATCGGATCGAGACAAGCCCCCAAGCCCGTGAAGGAGATCCACATGTCTCAGTATATATGAATTTGCGGCGAATACCGATGTATATGACGCCAGAATTTCGCAAAGTTGACATGAGAAACTAGGTCTGAATTTGCTGTGAACAGGGATAAGGTCACACCCTGGTCCACACCCTAATCGAATCTAATCAGATTGACAGAAAAGGGAGTACAGCCTTCAAGTTGGACTTTTAAATCAATTACTTATCCTGATCTCACTTGATGATCTGGTATGGCGTGATTTTTCCATTCATCCAAAGGTCCCTTCCATCGAACCTCTTACTCCCTGAAATCCGTTTCCCATTCAGTAATTAATCAGTCAAGAAATTGCCCAGCACCGTGCGGCTTTCAAATTGAGATGGATTTACAGTTCCTTGCCCCTAGCGCCTTTGAGTCCAACCATTTCTCTTCCACTGGACTTTTCTTCTGGAAGGAACACAAGCGTGACCATCTCATTAACCTCTCTCAATAACCGATGTAATCTGCGCGGCCATGTCTAGTCACATACTACATTGCTACTTTCTTTCTGGTAGTCTGAGAGGGCTCCGTATATGGTTTCCTTCTACACGTCGATGGGCGGTCAAACATCCAGAGTCTCAGCTTTTTTGCGTAACGATGGGAAGCCTCGGATTGTCGTCATACTTGCGGGAGGTCACATCTCTTTGCGGTGAGTATTGTGCGAGTCTTCAATTTATATCAGTCCATTCATCGTTTGGTTGATCTTATCTGATTAGCAAAAATTAGCGCCCTACCCTTTCATGAGTCATCGGCTGACAACTTCGTCTCTTATCCATGTGGTATTTGGCTTTTCATGTTCATTATTGACGTTCGCTTGTTCATATCAACGTGACAATGATACAGACCCAGGTATGCCCATATAATAGGGAAAACACTCTCCACAATGGACTTGAACGTTGATACAGCCTTCATTGAAGTCCTTGCCTATATCATTTCCGGTTCCTCTGATTGTTAATGGTACTCCGACATTCTCTCTTCCTCTGACGCCCTCCATTCCCATAGGTTTAGAAGTGGCAGAAGTACCACTCGTCCGCGTTCCTCGCTCTTTCCGTCATCCTCTTCCTTATATTCGGTACCATGTTTGCCCGGTTATCCTTTTTTCGACCACTTCGTGGCACAATGAACGTGGTCACTGCATGCCCGGACCCTGTCATAACTCTTCCTCTTCCTCTCTCCTTACTCATCTCATCTTTCCGCTTCACCCACTTCCTTTCCATAGCGAATACTTACCACGTCCTAGACCAAGTCTCTTTCACCTCACTGTCACCTCACATTCATCTGTATATCCGGACCCTCAAGGCTTCCTCTGCCCTGACGAAAGTAACACATCATATTCTCCGAACATCTGCCATCAAAGTCTCCATCGCTTGTAAAACCAAGGTTGCTTTCCATCCTTTCGTGTCCATCATCAGAGTTCGTATCAATCTCATGAATATTCAGTTGAAGTCACTCTCTAGTTTCTTCCGGGTCTCTCCGCAGCTGCCATATCACTCATACATCATACTGGGGTATGGAGGCTGACCGCCAGCGATACCTTCTCTCATATTCCCTCGTGGACAAATGTCCGTGCACACATGACTTTGCTAGAGCACCTCTTAGCCTCCATGTCTCCTAGCCTTACCAAATCGTTTATTAGCCCATTCTGGCGCCTTTTCCCGACATTTGCGAGTTCCTGGCGAGGACGAATCGCGGATATGACGCTCAAGGCGTCCAACCTGATCAATCTCATCCTGCCCGAGATTTTTGGTTTCGTCTCCTACTGGTCTGGTTTTATCTGCAGTCATCTCATTCCTGCCGTTTCCTCCATCTCAGCAATATTCTGAATTTTATATAACCCATCCGCCTTTGTCTAATATGATATTCGCCTTCGAAAAAAAAATCCTGTCTTTATCTTCTGGTATCTTCTTCTTGGCGGGCATTTCTTCTGTTTTTGTTTAACAGTGACGCCTTCATCCGCTACTTGTTCTATTGCTTCGGCATCCTCGCTGCGGCTTCCGTCACTTCGAATACTTCGACACATGCTCGCGCCTTTATTGGTTCTTATCTTCCCCCGTGGCTCCAACTACCCTCTTCGACCTTGCTATGTTGGGAACTCGATGCATCATCACGGGCCATATACGTGTCGACAGAAACGGCAGAGTTACTAGAAGCCTTCGTCGTCGCGTAGAAGACTTCCCCCTGCTCTCGGATATTGTGCTTGTTCTCTCAGGGTCGGAAATATGCCTTAGAGCTATCTCATATAACTGTGCTTTATCAACGGAACCTCTCCGGGCCTTGCTCCCTGTTCGTGCGTAACTTTCACCATTGCCTATGTCCTCGCAATATAAATAACTTGTTACACAGATCATGATCACAAGATTTGTTGTCTGCTGTGTGAGAAGCTCCCGTCACACCAACAATGCTGCACGCTCTCAAAAGAGGCCTAGATCTTACTTCACTCTATGATACCGCGTTTACTTCACAGCTGTGACGACCTTCTGGGGCCAAATAAGTTTGGGTGAATTTCTTCCAACGAAAGAAAAGGATTTTTTTTCCGACGTGGCAAAATCTGGGAAATCCCGAGAAAGCGAATGTATGCTACCGATGATGATGGTACGAATGAATGAATGAGATTGGCTTATACCGCCGGCAGGTCACAATACAGGGCTAAAAGGCGGGGGTAGAGTAGCTAATGTCTTCTACGCCGATTTGGTGTAATAGTAGCTATAATGGTGATGTGCTGTTACTGTAGTGATTGGTATTGAAACTTTCCTCGCAGAGTTCATGTGACATTTCCAATGGGCTGGGGTGCGTCGCGAAATGATTCGGTGAGAATTGGGGTGTTGGGGTTTTTCTCGGGTTTCATGTGGTGTCGAATCAGTGAATCAGGGTTCTGCATCTGACCTTATCTTCGTGTATTTGACCTCCCGTGGTGTGCAACTCCTATCCTTGTCAATCTGAGTGTCCCGTTTCGTCCGGCCTTCTCCTTTTACTCCTCCTCACAGCTCCTGTCTCGCCTGATGATGGTACGAGAACAGGGAACGCGAAGACATGTGACCGCGTTACTCAGCACGAAACCCGTCCCGCATTCATCCCGTGCCTCCGTAATTGTATAGTAACGATCGTCAACGATCGTACTGAGAATGGAAGTAAAGACATAAAAGGAAATGAGGACTTGATCCGCGTAAACGCCGCCGCAACAGCAGGGAGTATATTTCGACACTGACCTTCCAGATTGCTCTGAATACAATGTCTGTATGTTTCATTACCTTTCCTCTTTTTACCCTGACCACCTGCAACTGAGAAGGATTTTGGCGAATCTCTTTTTTCTAGAAAAAACCAATTCATTGATTCGTTACATGCATGGAACTATTGACTGAGGAAGTAGGGCAACCTTTCTACTCTTCTGGATACCCAGCCCGTCACCCGTCCTAAAATATCGACAACACTTGAAGCCCCAGCAATCGTTTCCCCGGGTCCAGGTAGCTAGGCCATGCAAGTAGCGGTTCAAATCATCTTGATATTCTTCGCCAAAAGATGGAACACGGTCGAAGTCATTTAAGAACTCGCGCACAATCTTGGAGGCGTAGTCACCAATCCACTTCATTGCTTCATCCAAACTTAGGTTCTCATCATACATCAAAATGGTGACGATGTTGTGGTCAGCATCACCACGGGCTTGCTCGACGTTATAAGAACATAGATCCTAGTTCAAAAGAATTAAACTATGGACGAAGGAAAAATTATGGATTTCACATTACTAAGAATGATTAAATCGACGCAGATCTCGGTGAGTCTATGAACCATAGGATCTTCAAAGACTGCATTCGGAAGGTTGAGTGAGAATTCCAGAACTGCAAACGACGGCATTGCCCCAATTGTTTCACGGCGGACAAGAAAATGTTTCTTATGTGATTTCGAGCACGATCTTGAGCTTGTTCAACTACGGCTGTTGTATATTTGTCAAGCCGCTCGATGAACCGACGGATACAAACTTCGATGACAACTCCCAAAATAAGCGTAGGTCTGATTGATTTCCAGGGTATTGATTGGGCTCGGGACTTACTGCCGGGTAGCTTCTCCAATGAAGCACTCGCCAGCTGGCCTTGGCTTGTCAGGATTACGTACAGCATCCATAACCATAGTTGCCAATTGTTGGGCTTCGTGAGGAGTCGCAATGTCAGTACGTTCATCAAATAAGAAGAACCAATTCATGAGGTCACAGCCCACGCGAAAGACGCCTGTATCTCAGGAAACGGATTGAGATATTGATTCAATGATAATGAGGTGGTATATAATGTGGAGACCTTCATTCTCTAATGGATATAAGACAGCAGGTCTTAGGAGCAGAATGATCTTATCTAAGCTATTTTTTTGACAGGCAAGTGTTATGATAGACTCGTAGCTGTGGCGGCGGCGTTTCTGGCAAGCGACCGCTTACTAACACATTTCCTTTTATATTCCCCATTTCCCTCTCTCGCGTGGAGCAAACCCTCGATCGGTGCTGTATAGTTATTCAGCCACCGACGAGGGCTAGTAAAAGTATCATCACCTTTTAATAATACCCTCAGTTCTATTCTACAGACTGAGGGTATGTCTACCTTACTTATCTTGTTTATTCTTATGCTTATTGTTTCCTGTAGACACGATACTTAGCTACGTTCTACAGGTCAATATAACAGTTCTATTCTACAGACTGAGGACACTATACTTAGCTACGTTCTACAGCAAGTGAAACTCACGATGATCGCCTAGCTCGAATAACTGTTGCAGACGTGGCGCGAATGCGACAAAACGCTGAGTCCACGCTGTTGATTCGGCTTGAACCTGAAGGCGTGAGAGTGGATTGATCTTGCGCTTCCAGGGCCATTCTGCAAGAATATCAGGGAGAGTGAATATAGATTCAGCAAGGTGGAGCATGTTGGCATTCTAGAGAATTTTCACTATTGAATTTAAAGGGAAGATCATGAAATGTAACGGAAGGAACGTTGACTACTCCTGCATTTCTTTCTGATGTTCGAGCTCATATTATCGCGCAAACGTCCATTCCAAGTGATCAATCGTATACATTCAATCACCGCTTTACCTACCTAGCATTTTCCTGTGTCTACCATGTAGCACTAAGTAAGTTTCTAGTCCTCAGTTCTCTAGAAAGAAAACTCTGTTCCACCTGTAGCACTAAGTAAGTTTCTAGTCTACAGAGGACGATAAGTAACACGATAATTTAGGACTAGTCAAATAACGCACCCTCAGTTCTCTAGAAAGAAACTGAGGGCCAGGAAAGGTAAATACGGGCCACATATGGAAACGGTGGCTGAAAAACAACTGTATAGGACGATCGAGTACGATCGAGAAAGGAAGGAAAATATTATGAGGAAAAAACATAGAGAAAAGAATAGGTACGCCGTCTCCAGCAAGAGTCTATTTCAACATACCGGCTACAAGATATTTGTCACGCATACTACTTCGGAATCCGGAACTGAATGATAATTCCTCGCCACCGTTTTCGATCATGTTCAGATGATACCATTGTATTCTCTAGAATCTGGTCAAGCCATCATTTCAATGATCTTTATCCGCCGTTATCGTTGAAGCTCAGTAATGTTGTCGCCTGTAGAATTGATTCGGAATTATGATTCTCTTGTCCGGGAGTAGTGAGATTCATCGAATCCTTGAATCCTTCAGGGTTTCTGACTGCTACTTTTTGCTGCTCTTACTCTGATTTCATACTATGATCTCTTTAAACAGCGGATTATGCTACCCACTGCCCTCGCGAGCAGAAAGGTTGTGCGCAGCTCAAAAAGATCAATTTTACTGCTTGATTTGAACGATGAAATGGTAGTGGATGACCTCCCGCAGGAATGCGAAGTTGCTTGTGACTTCACACCTCGGATGTTTGAATTTCTAGAATCAATAGATCAATGCTTCAGTTTTTCTTCAGATACGTAAACCATTCTGAAGTTACATTCTCTCCGAAATCTTGAGTGGATTACTTACATCGAATGTGTGACCTGAATTCCACTCTTGTCGGACCAGGGGTACAGAATGTATCCTATGTCTTTTCTGATGGGCAATGAGTGTGAGAACGAAGAACAAGAACAGGCAGCTGCGCCCGGCCCCGCACCGGGCTCTAGTAGCGCCACCACCTCCCGTTCCCCTACGCTGCATTCCACTCGGGTCTAACAGGGGAGGTCTTTAAAACGGCGCTAGGACACGCCTGCTCGCTCATTCTCCGCGTAGGCGGGGGGCGTAGCACCCAGACGCTCTCGTAGGTCAGTTACACGTCAATAGTTCCGTGCACGTAATGAAAGGATTAAAAAAAAGAAAAAGAACAGGCAGCTGCTCTCATGGCTGTTTTTATTGCTGGAGTATCTCAAGCTCGGGAAGCAAGAAACAAAGTTTAGTAACAAACATAGACATACCCGCTGTTCAGCGACAGAATATAGGGTAGATCATATCCAATGCATGTAGAAAAAATGTCCTCTAGCAAAATGGTTTAATATCATTATCATCATGTCCATCCAGATTTAGTTCCGCAAGTTGTTCCTGATCCCTCACTTGGATGACTGTTGATAAAATGGTACCCCACTCATCCAGCCTAGGTGGCTGATTTTTTCCGGAGCGTATAGAAGGCGCTTTACTTTCCTCAAATGGTGTTTCTTGCAGAATACTGGAGAAATCTGCTGGCGACGTTGTCAAAAACAATTTGAAGAACCCGACATCCTTGTCTTCTCCATCCCGAAGGAGGAACTGCCAGGGAGAAACACCCCCATCACCGTATCCAATGGCAAAGCTGCTTTGGGGGAGTAGAGGGGCATCGACTTTGTTCGTGAAACGTCCCTGACCTGCACCAAAAGGCGAAGTATACCATTCGACTGTGAAAAAAGGTATCAAAACCTTGAGTCGTCAGGCATCATGTGGCTTACCGATAGAAAGATCGGACGGGTCGAAGTAGAAAAGATATGGATATAACGGATGCTGTGTGCCGTTGTGAATAACCATTCCTAGTTGAGCATTTTCATCAACCACGATTGCCGCGGGCTCCTTCTCTATAAGGTTAGGACCAGAGGGACACAAAATTTTGTCGTACTCTGAGTTGGATTTCGAATTGAGCACTCTCAGCTCCATCGAGACACTTTGAAAGTTGTTGGACGGTTTTCTCGCGAGATGGTAAATGAAATGTGACAGCTTCCGCACAACTTCACGGAGACGATTCACTTCACTTCGGTCGATAGTGTGCGGAATTTGAGGCCCAAGCCATGGGTTAATCATAGGGTGGTTGTGCGAGAAATGAACCTTGTCATCCAGAAGACAAAGCTGTAATGAAGCAGCTGAAGGCTTGTCAGACAGTGTAATGGAGAGTTCTTCACGAATTTCAGGAGGAAATACGGATTCGAGCCACTGCTTATCTGCGCAAAAGATCCTGATGAGCTGCAGCCCCCGTCTAAGAAGCTTACAGTAGAAGATGTGAGGAACAGGAAATTCAGAAGTGTTGGGAAGAAAAGTGAGCCTGGACTTGAACGCCCCAATGGAAGACGCGACCAACTCTCCGCAGGCGGGATTTAAGTGTCTCGCGTCAGGGATAAGATTTGTAGCATGAATCTCAAAGATTGAACCTTCCGTGATGCCTTGAGCGGCCCCTGCATGCAGAATACAATATTTGGTCCCATCAATATTCTTTTCGAGTTCGAGTTGTCCGAGTATGAAAGAAGCATCGGCGCCTAGAACACGGGTGTTGAAGAGACGTCGGCCCACATGCTGACCTTCACAATGAGGCGTTTGCCTGAAAAGATTTGAGAACTTCATTAGTATGGAGTCAGTCAGGTACGAACCACGCAGGCATACGCAAACGGTGCATCAAGGATGTGTACGTGAGATCATTGATGTCCTCAGAGGTGAGTGTTTGCAAAAGGCTTGTCGTAAACAGTCCACTGTTTGTGTTAGGGTGCTCGTACGCATACTGTTCACGACCACAAGCAGCAAGCAAGACGTGAGATGCGTGAAGTTTATTTGTAAATCCCGTCGCAACTCGGGCATTGCGAATCGAACCCATAGAGATGATCTTTTCGTCGCAGTTGGAGGGAATAGGTGGTGCGTTATACACCTGTCGCGGCACATACCCGTTGTGGATCGGATTGAAGCTGTTTCGTTTCGTGCGATTCAGACCACCAGAACTGCAGCAGTCAAGAATGAGAGTCTGACAGTAAAACCTATCGCTTGCACCTCAGAATGTTCAAGGCGAGGCGTAGGAACTCACAATATTGTTTCCCTTGGATTCTGATATGCTGTTTAAAAGAGCGGAGATCGTGCGATCAGGGATACCTGGTGTCTCTTCTCCATCATCTCGTTTACCCATATCGGAGGGACACATCAACTCGATTTCTCCACTCGCAGTGATCCAGTCTACCCATTCTGCCGGTTTCTCCACACGAGCGCCATGACCAGCGAAATAGATGATGACCGCTGCTTGATTCTTGACTATCTTGGGATGATCACGGAGCGTGATGAATCCCCCGATAATTGCGGCACGAGTCGCTCCTTCATCCCTCAGACTAGTGATATTCGTTTGTGGGACCTCAAGTTTTTCTTTCAGGAAGGCTTCAAACTGATTGGCGTCACTAACAGCAGCGGCGAGATTGTCGAACTCAGGCGAAGAGTATCGGTTGATCCCGATGACGAGAGCAAGGATCTCTGGGAGAAAGTCGTCGAATGAGTCTCTGGGCGGAAGGGTATGCACAATTTCGTTAGACATTCGATCTCGTGTCAAAGGAGACAAGTGAAATTTGAGTTAAGTGACTGCGTGCTACGATCCGTGAGTCACGAAGCATACTTAATCGACACTTGAGCTGCCACCAATAACCCAAAGTAATATTTATCTCCTTTTGAGATCGAATTTGAAGAAAAGATGAGCCTGGCGGGGAAATCCAATGCCAAGATATAATCGATACATACGTGTCAACATGTCAAACAATCTCACAGAAATGGTGAACAGACGAGGCAGTAGGACTCATGCATAGCTCCTGGATCATGATAACGTCCGTGGTGACAAGGCAACTACAATGGTTCCATTGACAACACCTTCCTTCAGGTTCAACCATCTACCAAACCGATGTTCTTGGCCCATACCCGCAATAAGAAGAATGGGTTGGAGACCACCGTTCCATTTGGAAACATTGGGGTCTTCTTGCGCATCACTCTGGGTAGCAGAGGGATTGATCCACGTGGACCGCTTGAGAAACTCGGCTGGTGGCGACAAAAGTTGAAGTGAATTGACGACGCCAGGGGCTGGTATAGTTCCGACGAGGGAGAACAACTTGAGCTTCGGGTCGAGTTTCCATATTCGGATATCGCCCTCCCATGAACCTGATTTTGTATTGGAGTGATGGTGCGGCGAACGAAAAAAGCGCTTACCAGAAGCTATCACATCAGAATATCGCAAACTCGCAACGGACGTTATCCACCGTGGTGTACGTATCAATCCCTCAGTCTCACTGTGCACTTCATTGAATCCATGTGCTAGAGGCTGTGTGAACACAGGTTTTTTCTTCAGCGTTGACCACAAGCAGAGAGAGCTAGGACCAGAATTAGCAAGTACTCTAGTGTAAAAATCATCGAACGTACCCACTGTCTCCGCCGCTGACAAAGGTGGTCTCATCGATCATAGCTACGCATTCAATGCTTCCTTCAATGAACTTCTTCACCGTCTCTGTAGCCCGTGCACCCTCTGTGTCTTCGTCAGGATCATCACCCTCGTCGTCGCCACGCAAACCACCATCCATAACCTCCCGCATACGACTACGACCTCCGCCACGAAATACGAGCTGAGTTTCTTCAACAATCTTCCAAAATCGAACCGTCTTGTCGCGCCCTCCCACACTCACGCATGTTTCTCCACGTAAGGCATCAACAGAAAGTATATGGTCCTGGTGACCGAACAAAGTCTCCACATAGCCCATCACTGAGGGCGACAGATCGTACACTTTCAATGTTCGGTCGAACGAGCCGGTATATAGTTGGTGTGTTCCTTTCCGAAATGATACTGCCTAGTAAAAGTCAGAGTCGAGTGTAGAGAACGAGAAATAAGTCACGTACAGAAATGGTGTCCTTGTGTCCGAGATTGCCTCCGAAGGCTTTTATCCACTCTCCTTTCTCTACGTCCCAAACAACAAGCTTCCTGTCCTTCCCAGCACTCGCCAGATATCGGCCGTCGCCACTTACAGCCAACGCGAGCACCTCACCAGTATGACCTTTAATACTGAGGTCGACTTGAGCTTTGCCCTTGCCCTTGTCCTTTGAATTTGGCGGGCGCATTTTATGGAAGGTCCTCAGTCGCTTTCCCGTCGCCAAATCCCATTGAACAATGTCTCCCTCTTTCCCTGAAGTGAAAAGATGCTTCCCAGACTCAGAGGCTACGGCAGAAGTTACAGAAAATCGGTGTCCACGCGTTCGGAGAACTTTAGTGAGTGGTTGCGTAAATTCAAACTGACAAGATAATGTTGATAGCAACCAAAAGTGACATCGTAACGAACTCACAGAGTCAGCAACGAAAAGATGAACTTTCCCAGAGTGTTCTAACACATCTTGCTTCAGTCGCGCAGATATAAGTTCCTTGTCAATTTCCGCGGCGTCAAACTCCCCGTCAGCTGGTAACGCACGATAACTCAGTCACTGATACACTCCATGAAGACCTGGTAGATCTCACCTAGGCTCTCTTTAACACTCTCGAGGTATAACTTGGCCAGCCGCAATCGTTTCTCGGCAGGTGTCTCTTCATCGTCCTCTTCTCCGCTCGCACCGAGATCTTCCTCATCTGCCCTCAAATCCATATCATCAATACCACCTTCTCCTTCATCCGTTTGGTCTGAAAGCTCTTCATCTGCAACCCGACGTTTCTTCTGGACACTGTTCACTTTTGACGATCCATGCTTTGCGAAATCCTGAGGCGGTCCTTTGCGCGAGGATTTCGTGGCATTGACTGAAGAGCTCCACTTCGCTCCAGAATCTATGCGCTTTCGTTTGCGCGGTTTTGATGACGTGAAAAAGGCGTCAGGCATGAATGATATATTCTCATGCGCAATAGAAATTTTTGAAACGGCCATTGGTGGTTGTTTGTTTCTCCTTCCGTAGCCAAATTACGCACAGCCACGACCATACATAACAGATGATATCACATAGTCGATTTGTTTACAACTACAGACAACATTATATAAATGAACAAGAACCAAATTTGTGACGGTATGAGTGTAGAAGATAACAGGGTTTCGTCCTCAGTCACTCACGGTAATGTGGTCAACTAAGATCTATTATTTACCTGTAGAAGATAACAGGGTTTCGTCTACGGGTAATCATGAGTTACTGAATTCGTAGGTAAAGATAGGATGTACTCACCCTCAGTCACTCACGGTAATGTGGTCAACTGAGGGTGATGTTTGGAGATACGAGAAATGACAATAAAAAAAAACAAAGACTGGTAAATACCGATCGCCTTGCGGTGTGGCTAACCCGACTGAAAGAGGTAAGTTCCCGATCAGGTAATATGTCGACGCACTTCAGGAAATGGGAGCTTTTTCGTGAGAAAAACATGTTAGATACATGTCATGTGATTTCTAACATGTTTTTCTCAAGTTACACATAAAATGTATTTCGGGAAAAAGAAAAGTAATATTTATAAATTTCTGATAATTTTATTAAAGTAAAACAATAAATCTATCTTTGAGTTTTTCTTGAAAATACAGATAAGAAAAACTAATGATCTTCCGAGTCTTTTTCTCAGGAAAAACATAATGTTTACCTGCTTGTGTTTCTTGAGAAACACTTGTAATATTTCTAACAA
>JAGDQM010016890.1:0-18671 GCA_017580835.1 Termitomyces bulborhizus
ACTGTTTCTGGATTTATTTAATAATTTTTACTGGAGAAAAACATATTAGAAATTATATAACATGTTTCTAATTAATGTTTCTCAAGAAACTTACATAATTTCCAGAAGTGTGTAGAGCCTTTGCAATTTCAAGGCTCCTGGCAGTTCCAAAGTATAGTTGGAAGTCTCCTCATAGACTTCCAATACTTTGTACAGCCCTACCCTCTTAGAGCAGAGCTTTTGTACTCTTCTTTTGGGAAACATTAGGTTCCTTGTAGAGAGGTACACTAACATACCTTTCTGAATATCACAACCAGCAGACCTGTGCTGATTAGCATTATGCATCTGAAAGATGCATGCTTTGATAATAGCATTGTGGGTGGCAGCCAGGTTTTGTAGTGCTTGCGCTGTAAAGTCCTTGATACCCTTTGGTATTACCAAATTGGATCTGATTTTTCTAAGCATAGATGGTGTTTGTATACCTGTGTTATGCAGCGGCCCCACACCCTAAGACAATTGAAGTCCAGCCGGACCAAGCCACATTACTAGATTCACAAATGTAGACAATTACAGTATTTAGTCCTTAGTCACACAAGACAATGTAGTACGACTAAGTTCACCTGTAGACAATTACAGTATTTAGTCTACAGAGTATTATCAGCTGAAGTTGAGTATGGGTAAGTGAATCAACTCACCCTCAATCACACAAGATGTAGTATGACTGAGGGTGCGTCCCGTGTTGAAATACTATGAGAATAAAATAAAATAAGGTTTGCGGCAAAGACTAGCAAATACCAATCATGTAGCCACCAGGACTCGGGTGAATAAAAACATAAGAGAAGTAACTAAAAAGGTGATCTCGTAATCACAAATATGACGTTCGTTTAGGGTCGAATGAGTCTTTGCTCAACAACAAACAGGTTCATTAACTACTGAAAATCTCACTTTATTCAACACAATTATTGACTGAAACACGTGATACACTGAATAGGTTTGGTCGAGAGAATGTCCATATCCAAGAGCAGGAACTGTTGTTATGGGCCCACAATTTGAAAGGAGTTCTTCAATCCTTGAACGCTTCGATTGCAGCCTTCATCTTTCCCTCAAGCTTGTCAAGATAAGCTTTCAGCTCTGGTGCATACTTGGGCTGAGAATCAGTGAGTCAATCTGTCCTACATTTATATGTTACACTCACATAGGCATGTTCAACAAGAGTTCGAGTGAATGCTTCCCAAATCCATATGGAGGCCTCCAAGTCTTCTACAAAGAGAGTCGGGATATTATGATATCCATAAACACCCTTGAATGCTTGCTCCTTCATGAGCATGGCATTGATCACAGCGTCACCGCTGTTCTCTACTTTCATTGCTGCCTTGATATTTTCCTGAGTCTCAGCTTGGCTGAATGAAGGAAGATTCTGATGAGAATGATCAGCAAAGGTTAGCTGGATTGAACGATCAGATGAACACTCACATCTAGATCTCTGGTGTACCGTGCCATCTCTTCACGCACAGAGACCATATGATGCTGAATCTCCTACACACATATTTTCATCAGCAAGGACATTATAATATTGGAGATTGAGAACATTTACCAGTGCCTGTTGGTATGTCGCATCCTTTGATGGGAAAGCATCGATTTGCCCTTTAAGAACGTCAATTTTCTGACTCAGGTTCTCCAGCATAGATTTGGCGTTGTTGGCTGGGAAGGCAGCGATAGAGACAATGAGAGACGAGAGGGCAATGAAGCTGAAGAAATGCATGATCTTCGTTCGAGGAAGATACTCTAGTTCGCGTAGTATTTATGTATCGTCCATTGGCTGATGTAATTTTTGTCGAGGAATAGATATTACTTCGCTTGTTTGAAGGCTTCACCATCAATTCCCCCAGTCAACGGTACAGGAGAACTGAGCTTTTCCTAGAGAGCCCCTTTTGCGAAAGAGCCTCCTGTGGCGACGAGTAAATGACACATTTGCATTGGAGTCAAACAGCTGAAATTGACGCAAGCGGTTCATTTTCGCTGCCAAACTGGAATAATAAGTTTTGCTTCACGTATGTGCTCATATCCGGCATATATTACTTATGGAACTGCGAAGCTCAAACTTAGACACTGAAAGAAATGATACAAAATTGCAACCAACAGCGTCCATGGCGGACGTGACACAATCAGGAATACAGGAGGTGATACCAGCTGGAAGAGAAGGCTCAGCAGTTGCACTGCATTCTTTAGGGCTCTGTGCAAGGACGGTAGGGGCAATTGTAAGAGTAAACGAAGTTTTGGAGAGCATTCCAATCGTGGTCCGTGAAGAGTATCTTGGCAGGGTTCTTCATTAGCTAGTGTCAAGAAGAATGGTCTCGAACCAAGACCCTGTTTTTTGAATTCTTATGGTATCGTGCGGACCCCTATACACATTGTAAGGAACCTCGCTCATTCTTGTCATCTCAGGTTGTTCTGCAACGACGAAAGACGAATCAATCTCTACAGCGCGATCACGTTGAGAAACTGATCAACTCGAGAGGATGCGTTCGTCGTCTGCACACACTTTGGACGTCGTCAGAATCTCCCACCTTCTTTGATGGCTGTACTGGACAGCAAACTCTATCAAATCCCATGTCACCATCTGACGTTACTCATTGCATTCCAAGTGACGGTGTAGGCGCTCCTAAGAACGCTAATTTAATCCGACGAAAACCATGGCAGAGCGCGAGTGGTCTTTTCACTGCCACACTGATACACAATGGTTAACAAGTGTCATATATCAGTGGTTTCGGTCTTATAAACAGTTCGGCTCAGCAACTCAGTGTTTCGAACGGACCTGAAGTTAGATGAGTCATGCGGACAGGCCGTACCGCTTTAGTGCTAGTTTAGCTTGTCTATCAATACGGAAGAAGGATCCAGACCGAAAGCGACCTAGGTACTCAACGATGGAGTCACGCAAGAACGCACAGGTAGACGGTAGTTGGGGGGGACGGATGAGATCTCGTGCAATGAGGCACTTCAGGAAATGCTGAAGTATTGTTAAAAACGGTCACTATTGTGTCTATTGTGTTTCCTGGAGGGTGCCGCAGAGGGATCAAGCCACCCTCATGCTCAATGTAGTCGAGAAGCGCTTTGTCCATCCGCCATGAGATGAAACTATATGTATAGAGGAAGTCTAGCATCATAGCACACTAAGTCCGTAGAACGTGCACTTCTCTGTATTTCCTGATGTTAGTTAGACAATCCGCGATAGCCTCTTGGTGACGCTTGTGCAGCTCAGGAAATCCAGCTTCCCCGAAGCAACGACAGGAGGGAAAGATCTCCTGGACTCGGACGTCAAATTGTGGTCCAATGAACTTGATGATTTGCTTGCCACAGAAATCGGTGAGCGGGCCAATAGATATCGAATACGTCAGACCTGGGGACGATCAGCGGCTACGGTCCTAGGCAATCTAATCAGACCCGCTGTCAGAACTTCTCGAAAGCTTGGAGTAGGGGTGACGGACATGCACTGAAACAATTATAATGTTGCAAACATTCATGGTCGGTATATTCTATACACCCGTACAATGAAGAAATTTTTGTCGCTTGTTGCACTTTGGAAGAAAAAAAGAAAACAAAGGACACTAGTGCTGAGAGACCGAACGTAGCCTCACAAAACGTTAATCATATTGACGCGTGAAGACTTTGAAAGATGAGCGGTCTAAAAACAGGTGTCGAGTAGAGATTGCACAGAAGAAATGCGGCAATTGTCGGTCAAACCCTTTGGATGAATGTATTTGCGCGCTAATTGTATCTGTCGCTGTTCTTCTTGATCTGATGGAAAGTATCAGTGAATCTGAGATTGAGATTTGAATCGAATTATTGGAGCAAGAAGCAGTAATTAGCCCCAATCAAGGTCACAACATGTCAAGACAAACTGATACGTGGACAGGAACTCGGTTGTCCTATGATATTGCTGATTATCGGCTGGAGGTCACAAAGGTCAATATTGACATCTATATTTCTTCGCCATCTTCATTGTGCTCTATGTTAATATATTTGTGGGCTCTGAAGCGTTTTACTCGCATTAGCGCAGCATAAAACGTGCGGCTTTATCTAGTAGTCTGACATCAAACTCAGGGAGCTTAGGGGATTCTTCCCAGAGAGGCAAAATAGTTGACTTTGGCGATGGCAATAGTAAAAATAGATAATAAAACAAATGATAATAATAACCATGGGTTGCGGACGGTTGAATGCCATATCGGAACATAAATCACGGCCGTATGGATAATGTGTCATCAATTTGGTTATACTTACTGCCTCTAAGTGGCATGCTCGCACCTCGGGAGTCAGGAGCAATTTGAGAGATCAGAGGCGACGATCTACGATGCATGGAAAGATGCTCTCGTCAGTACCTGCCGTACGACTGGCACTAGAAGCCCGGCAAAAACCATTTGGTCTCTTGAACCACAGGACGCTGCGTTTCCAGAGTCGCTTAGACTTAAATGGACCGTATAGACTGTCATAGTGTCTAATTATCCATCTCAAGGTGTCAGCAGTCTAACCATTGAACATGGCAAGCTTCGAGTCTTGCTATGGCCGACGCGCGCTTACGCCAACTTCAAGTCTCTTTTTCAACTTCAAGTTTGCTCATCGAATACACGCGCTGTCCACTCTTGATCCAGCCTAGATCATCCCCACCCGAGTCAAGCCTTTCAGAAGCTTCAAAATGTCTGCTATAGTCTCATCCAGGGCATGCGAAGTCGATCGAATGGTTGCGTGTAGGCGTCGAGACCGACAATCTGATGTTCAGCTATGTGTTTTGTTCTTTCTGCGCTATGCCGAATCAGCTATTTCCCAACTTGTACTATATTTTTGGGGTGCACATGGGTCCATCAATCTCCAGCTCTATCTGTCTCTGCTCCATCGCTGCTCGAAATATCCAAGTAGATCAGAACCTTTTCTGCCAGGCACCGCTCCTATGACATGAACATACCGTAGCATGGGAATGCCGGGGACTACCTCCAATCCTATTGGGTCTAGTGTCTGTAAACGTGACCAGCGACCCACCTTCTCGCATGCATGTGGGTCACGCTGACGGGGCGATATGATGATAGTTATGACGATTGTCCCCCTCTCCAAGTTTTCTACTGGTGTCCCCCACTATTAGCCTTCCATATACGAATTTCACATTGGTCGCATGACTTCATTGGTTACGATAAATAACAAGTGAAAACATCCCTATGGGACTGTTGCAAACTAGGGCCCATCAAGCTCGGCCCTTTAAATATAGTATCATATCGATTGAGATAGGCTGATCAGCACATAGACCATCCCTCGGAAGCAAACTCTGGGTGGGGCCCCCATTGTATACTGCCTCATCCTGCTCTAGTTCTGGTCCTCGGATATTATCCAATGATCTGTTTTTGCATATTGCAGTAACCCACTTCACGCCTCTTACAAGGAACTCACTTTCTGGCGCGGAACCGCGGGCGTTCTTCCTTACTCCTTGCTCCTTTACTGGCGTGTCCCCTGAACGTATCTTGTGATCTGAGCCCCCTCGTCGCATGCATACACCGTATACCACCGAGGATATTAGCTTTCATCCCGATAACAAGGATACGGCTCCTGTATTTAAGGGTGACGTGCCTAGAGAAACATTCAGCAATCCCCTACCTCCATCAATGGTCCAGACTTTGTCTGAAAATTCTACCGATGTACTGGTCATTGGCGCCGGTGAAGTGAACGAGTACTCAATGCCTGCCTAATCGTAACATCCATCAAACAGGACCGGCTGGTCTCATGATGGCCATGACTCTAGTGCGTATGGGAATCGAGCCGACTGTCATTGATGCAGATGGGTACAACAGCCATCAGTATGGAAGGGCTGACGCGCTTCAGCCAAGGTCTGGTTCTCCATCAAGACCCAACGGACATTATTGATTGATTATTTACAAGGTCAATGGAAGTTATGCAGGTAAGAAACTCGGGAGATTCGGGGGATTGACGATGAAACCCCTTTCATCAACAGAGCTTTGGGACACCGCTTGATCAACTTGAAGCTATGGGAAAGAAAATATTCGGACGTGCATTCTGGGAGATTTCCGGTGAATCAACGCGCCGAACGGCACTGGCCCGATTTTTCCCGCCTTTCCTTGATTTCGAGAAAGATTATGCCTTAGCTGTCCGTCAGGGCCTCATTGAGCAGGTTATGATATGCGACATCGAACGTCACTGCGAAGACTTCAAAATACATTGGAACTGTGAATTTCTTGACATGGAGCTATCGGCCATTGCGGGCAGTCCAAGTACTGTCCTTGTACGTGAAACACAGACAAGACGGAAACGAAAGTTTGCAGCTAAGTACATTGTTGCGGCAGATGGTGGACGGTCCTCCGTGCGTCGCTGGGCTACTCCACATGGGATCAAACTCGAAGGGGAGACTTTACCGGTGACTTGGTGTGTCCTTGACGCTGTCAATTTGAAGAGCAACTATCCCGATCTCGAACGTCTATCGTGTGTAACACGTGTTCCCATGGTTAACGAGTAGACGTTGCTGAACAATTTCAATAGGGTTCTTAGGTCAAGCAAAGGAATTGTCCTTGTAATCCCACGCGAACCAATAGATGGGAAACCATCAGCAAGGTTTGATATCCAGCTCGCAAATTACAAGAAAGAGGCAACGAGAGATGAAGCCGTCCAGATGGTGAAGGATATTTTTTGCCCTTATGACATTGATTGGGACGAGATCAATTGGTGGTCTGCTTACCAAGGTTCGCCGCACTTTTATGAATATGTATGTGGCGCTCATGACACGTTCTCACTCAAAGTCGGTCAAAGAATTATCAATCAGTATTCACTTGGAGATTCATTATTTTTTGTTGGGGACGCATGTCATACTCATTCGCCTCGTGGTAAGAGCACCTTGCCCTATCTAGTTCTACCCTTCTTCTCACCGTACGACTTTTCCATTCCAGCCGGACTAGGTCTCAACACTGCATTTCTGGAAGCACATAATCTCGCGTGGAAGATGGGATTTGTGTTGAAAGGAGTTGCTATTCCACAAATTCTATCGACCTATGGCCTCGAGCGGCATGGTGTTGCCAGAGAGCTTGTTCAGATGGACAGGAGACTTGTAGAGATCTACGCTGGACTCGAAAAAAAGTCTATAGATAATTTCAATGATGCGTCTGATTGGTTATCCACTCTCCACACATTCCAGGCATCACATTATGCAGTAAGCCTCTCTAGTTTAGCGCACAAAAGAGTTGATTGATGCCTACGATTCTAGTATCAGGCCGGTGCTTCCATTGTCTATCCTCGCACCCTTCTAACGGCCTCGAGAAAACGACTCGCAGTCAAAGTTGGGAAGCCAGATGTAATCCCTGGTGCCCGCACTCGTCCTGCTACCGTCACCCGTCTTTCTGACCTTGTTCCTGTACCTGTTGTCTCTCGTTTTGATGGTCGATTCACGCTGTATTTCCTAGTCGGCGATCTTTCAAAAAACGGCGGCCTCAAACGTCTTGTCAATCTTGACAGTTTCTTTCGACGATCACAATCAATCTTTCGCCGTTTTGGATTCGATCTTGTAGTCAGGCCCAATGCTCATCGGCTGACACCGGTGGTCACCAATGGCTCCGGTTCCGACAGAGCTTTACCCCGGGGGCGAGCTCTGTATAGCTATATCGATGACGATATCCCTCAACCTACAAAGTATTATCACGCCGCTTCACACTCCATCTTTCACACATCAGTCATCACAACTCTTGACAGCACCAGCACCTTCGTTAATGAACACATCACAGAGTTGATATATCCTACAAGCCAGTCTTGTTCACATCGAGTTTCCCCCATCTTTCGCCCACAACACTTCTTCAGCGACGACATTCCTCAGGTTTCTCCTTATAGACAGACTGCCCCAGAAGCAGGCGCAATACTTGAACATCCCATGCATAATAAATGGGGAGTTGATCCAGAAGTAGGCTCGATCGTTGTGGTAAGGCCGGATGGGCATGTCGCTCTGAAAACTGTAGGGTTTGGTATCGAAGAGTGCCAGGAGGTGGAAGTATATTTCGACGATTTTCTCATTGGGCACAAGTAATTAATAAGGGCCAACGTCAATGGAATGCATAGCAACGTATTTAGCGTGCAATAGGGAGGCATCGATCTCTGTATTACCGGTGTCCATTTCTACAAATGCTCTATTTTCTTGGGTTCCGATAGATATAAAAATCTGCAAGGGCATCGTATAGGTTGCATTTGATTTGGAGAGCCTACCTAGATAGGTACAGCGAGATACAGTATGTTAGACATGAGAGACAACTAAAATCGCCATCGGCGTCAACCAACCAGCGTTGACACTAATCATGTAGAGATGTTCAAGTTTCAACGGGATACAAATTAAAACGCACAGGTAAACAAACGCATAGGGCCACAGGCGTACGAAAAAATCGCGAATAGCGTTCCCAATATCTGGGGCATCGACTGATGACATGTCACTTTTCACTCTGATCACTAACATGAGGTACAGCGCGATGAAGAGAAGTGGATACGAAACTCCGTCGTTCCGTCGTATGTATGGGCGGGGATGTGATTTTCAGCCCGCTGTTTACCGACGGCTGCTGCGGCTAATATTGGATTAGTTGGAGTAAAGCGTGCAGCGACAATCAAGCTCGATAAGTAATTGAGGTTGGGGAGAAGACCGCATTAAGGCCAGCCGAAACAAACCAACCCTAAGCAGAGTGAGCGGGCATCATGAAATTTCCCAATACGCGACTGAACATATCATGACTGGTACAAGCAGGAAGGATAGACTTCTGGCGTATCATGTAAGCCTTGGGCAACTCTACGCCAATAGCAAACACCCTATTTCAACCACAACGTGGCGTGTAAACTCGGGTCAATAACATACGTCGCCACCGCGCCAATCTCGAGATATTTGCGACGTACGGGTCTGGACAGTGATTCACGCTCAATAATGATTGGATTCTAGGAATGGTAAGTTTCCTGAATAATATGATATGAAGAGATATTCATGCCCAATCGTGATCGGATTGTAGGAACGTGTATGTTTCTTGAATCGTTTTGATGATAAACATATTTCCATGCTTGATTATAATTGGTTTCTAGAATGCTGTATGCTTCTTGAATCATCTTATATAATTGATAATTGATGCTCGATCGTCGTCGAATTCTATATCTCTGTACGTTTCTTCATAATTCGATCTAACAGATACTCATGCTCAATCATGATGAGACATTTACAGCTCCAGCCACAGGCGTATCTATAAATGCCACAATGAATAACTGAAGGGTATACCTCTTTTCTCTATCATTTCGTATAAATCGATATTCACGCCGGGTTTCTAAAAATGTTTCCCGATGGCAAATTCCTCTTCACCATGGCTCAGTCACTTCCTTTATTCTACAATCTCTACATTCAATAATTTAATTGGACCTTCTGTGGTATCATTCTGTATTGTCCCGGCCTAAACGGTCACATCATGTTCATCCTCACAATACACGACGCCTCAACAATTTGTATATCGGAACGACCATTTCATGTTTTCTCAGCGATTCGAAAAAGTATCATGCAATCTATTGACAACCTTCTATTTCATTGAATATGGCAGAACCACCTTGAGTGTATGAAAGACAATAGGTCTTGTTTACAAAACGGGGCGAGCGCAGAAGAAGAGTCTGTGTTCATCATGGCAGTATGGGTCTGAAGAGCTCGTCATATGCAAAAGGGAAAATGCGTGGCGATGCGCTATCAAGGTCGGGTGTATAAGAAGGAACAACACGGCGAGTTTGGATTGCATGTGGACGAAAGAGGTGTGTGCACAGTATGTCATTGACAAAAAGTAGTAGATGAAGTCATATCTATAGATAAAGCATGCGAGAGCAAATGCATCGTGCGCTTGTGTGCGACGGAATCAATAAGTGGGGAGAGGTAGCGTAAAAGTGCAAGGCCCATACTTAGCCCCAGAAAATGATGAAATTCACGCTGAAAGGCGGCTATAGGAGACCATATACCCGAAGGTAGAACTGCAGTATCCTGGATGACGCTCAACACAACTAGACAGCGGAACAGGATATCAGCATGGCCGTGTCGGGGAAAGACAAACGGAATACACACACTTTGATCCCCAACTTGAACTGTCTTTTGGTCACTTTTGATGACTGATTCACGCCATACTTCATCGTCGGCGATCTTTCAAAAAACGGCGGCCTCAAACTCGTCGATCTTGACAGTGTTGTTCGACGATCGCACTTCTACCATTTTGCAGGTTGATCCCGAGGAGACTCGATCGTTGTGTAAGGCCGGACGATCATGTCGCCCTGAAATCCGTGGTATCGAAGAGTGCCAGGAGTTCGAAACAGATTTCTAGGGCTTTCTTATGCCGCACAAGTTGAGGAGCGAAATATATAACAATGGGTTTACCGAGTACTAGGAAGGGCATATTATAAGTCGGCTATTTCTACATTATGCTAGGGGTTATGATAAAACTTCGTCGCATAGATTCCATTCGATTTGAAAAGCCAGCTGATGTTCTAGATAGGTATATTGAGATAAGTTCGTCGAACATTAGACATAACGGAAATAACCATCAACGCTAACCAACCAGCGTTGACATTAATCCATGCAGAAGTATTCACTATCTCTATTTTCAACCCTTCCAATAAGGATCCTATGTTCTTCCCAAACCTGCTGGACCAACATCGAAGGAGACCTTGTTTGTATTTCCCCGTTCGTCGAGGAATCGTATCGAGCGCGATGGCGATACCTCCCTCGTAGGCGGGGAGGAATGGAGCATTCTGATATGCGATACACGGGCATTGCGAAGCGAGCTATCGCCAGTTCCAGGGCGCATGAAAGAACTGTCTGCCGTCCCAGACCGGTGATGTTGATGGAGGTTAGATGAAGTCCGCGTACTACCTGCTGCAGGAGGTCGACCAATTATACTTCGTGAACGAGGCTCGGAAGCAAAGTGTGCTTGGCTGGAATAAGGTCGGCCCCTTGCCTCTCGTTCCTTGGGCGGAGTTGACGACATTGAGAGCGATGCTTCTGGATCTGAGACTGGTGAAGGGGACTGTGAGTGAAATTCCATCACAGGGTGACGATTAGGTTTTCGTATGGATGTCCGCCTGCGTCCGCTGTGACGGCTAGAACTAGATCGCTGTCGTTCTATTGAGCGCGTCTTTAACCTCTTTGAAGAAGGACCAGTATCCGACTGCAGATCCTTCTCGCTATCGGTGGCTTCTGACGCTGATGCCCATGCTTCATCCTCGTCGTCACTACGTACATTCGATGGTCCGGCTGTTTCGTCATGGTGGCGAGCGTGCGTATCCGGCGTGTCTTTTACTTTGATTTCCTCTACTTTCTCTTTCATGACTGCACTTGCCGGATCATCTAGTTCACCTGCTAGCTGCTTTGGTCCGTGATGAAGGTCGAGTGATTGCTGAATCTGCGCAGTAAGCCTCAGTGCGCTCCGTGCATCATCCTCAATAACTTCAACTTCAACCTACGCCGCAACATATCAGTAAGATAGTCGACAGCCTAGAGAAAACTCACATCCTCTCCGCGGCTCGCCTGACGTTCAATCACCCTTCTGTGGGGTTCCAACCACTCTGTCTCTATTGCACCTTCGAAAGGTTCTGCATTCGGTTGGAACCCGGTTGGAGATTCTTGCTTGTCTGAATGTATACTGCACTGGTCCTCACCTACACCTGCCACAGTCACGCTAGGCGTCCTCAAGTCCGAGCCTGTCAGTCGGGACAACGAGTCCTCCGCCTTGCCAACAGCAAGCTCTCCACGCTCCATTGCGTCGTCATGGTTGATTACAATACCTTCTCCTCCACGCTCGACTACACGCGCCTGGTTCGTCCACTCGGGCTGGTTGGTTAGAGTATCACGTCGCGACCATGTCCGCGAGACAGAATGCACGCGCCGGCCGAGGGAAAAGGATGGGATGGAGAGACCATGCAAAACAACAGAACAAAGGACCATGAAAGCCACGATTGGCTGAATGGTTTCGGCGAGCAATTCAGCTTGGTGACTTTTGAGCCGCTCGTCTTTCGTAATCAACTCTTCTGCAAGAGTCGAAATGAAAACAGCACCTGATACACGTTAGAAGTAATAAGAATGCAAGCGCCATGCATCGTAAACTACAGAACAAACTCACCGATGCCTATTGGCCCGAAATGCCCACTGAAGACAGCCTCACGAAATGTTTTGATGTCGGGTATCCACTTGTAGAGCGCAATCATGGGTGGAAGTCTACGGAGGATGAACACCAAGATAGCAATCACCATGAGCCTCCACACGGTAAGCGTAGTCTCCTCATTCTGGAAAGCACTGAATGGCATCCAGGCACCGACGTATACAAATGCCGCAATGTTGAACAACAGGTCAATTACGGAACTGAAGTTTGATTCCTCCGTTTGGCGATTAAAAAATCCATCCCATGCGAAAGCCGTGCCACAAGAGAAGGCGGCCAGCAGATCGTCCGAACCCAGGAGAACAGTTATTCCCATAGTGAGCATTGCAAGGGAGATATACTGGGCGACATAGGAGTGCCGGTCGATCAAATTATGCCTCTGACAGAACTTCATCAGGTGGCGGAAAGCAAAACCAAGGACTGCGCCAATGATAACACCCAAAAATATTTGATCTGTCGGGCAATCGGCAAGGAAAGATCAGTCATGTTAGGCGGATAATAGGATACAAATCGATACGTACATAGCCACAGGCGTACAAACCAATCGCGAATAGCATTTCCGACATCCGGGGCATCGAACATGAGGTACAGCGCGATGAAGAGGAATGGATACGCAGCTCCGTCGTTACAACCGCTCTCCGCCGCAAGAAGATGACGTATATGGGCGGGGACGTGTTTGTCAGCCCATTTTCCACCGACGACTGCTGCAGCTAGTATTGGATCAGTTGGAGTAAGGCATGCAGCGACAACCAAGCTCGATAAGAAGTTGAGACCGGGGATAAGACCATATATAAGACCAGCCGAAACAAACCAACCCTAAGCAGAGTGAGCGGGCATCATGAAATTTCCCAACGAGCGACTGACCCATGTCATGACTGGGACAAGCAGGAAGGATAGACTCCTCCAATGGCGTATCATGTAAGCCTTGGGCAACTCTACGCCAATAGCAAACACCCCTATTGCGAGTACGACGCGTGTAAACTCGAGTGTGATAACATTTGAGGTATCCTCGTTGGCACCACCCCAGTCCCGAGGATCGAAGATATTTGCGCCGTATGGGCCTGGACAGGATATAGGCTTTGCGTCACTTCACACTAAGGATTGATAATACTCACCAATTATGACGCCGAATAAGAAAGCCCAACATGCCTCACCGATATACAGCTACTCTGCAGCTTAAGACCAAGAGGTAAGACACGTAAGGAATGAAGTACCTTTTCGCGAAGAAACAGTGAAAACATCCCAAACTACACGTCGGATGGCGTTGAGTAGTGTCTAATACTGCAAAGCCCCATGCTAGACTCACCACCACGACAAAGGCGCCAAGACACGCATAGGCGATGTGTGGGATGGAAACTTCGAGCTATCAAATCACTCTGAGATATCTTCTCTGAAGATCTGGAATTGCAGGCTTACCGGGTTGAAGTTCATGACGTAGTAAATGCCAATTTAGGGGTTAAAATCAAGGTCGGTGAAGATTGGCGTGGTAAGTCAAATGGCGAAAAGCCCTCAGCGTCGTCGAAAGCCCAGAAAACAGTTCAAAAAAGCAATACAGCGATGTGGCTGCAATCCGGCCAAGGATAGCTTTGTTTTATATTGGTCCCGAGCCGAGCCTGGATATATTCCTCGCAGATCGAGATCGGCCACGTGGAAAGTATATATGCGCCAATAGCTCTAAACCGTCGCAATTGCGCCAGTGCCATTCTTTGCAGATTATTTTACAGAAAAAGTATGAATGAAGGTACGACAGGATCATGGATGAAGAGCAGAAGGTTCAAGTGAGGGTTCAGGCCTTGCTTTCGAGACTTTCTCCCAAGCTCACGTGTTGGGGGAGTCCGTTATGTACTTACATTCACTTCATTCCTCACTTGTTCCTAGACTAGCCGCTCTTGGCTTGAATAACTTATCTCGCTTGTAGGTTGGAACCTGTCTTGGTATTTATTGATCCGTTCTCTCGAAACCCTCCTCAACTTCAACAGAACGAAACTCCGGAGCAAGGTACATGATCTCCTGCCTCTCAAACACCTTTCACGACAATTACGATAGGCTCAAACTCTCAATGTCCTGAGTTACTTTTGATTTGAAAATTTCTCAACCCGATGGCGAACGAGAAGTGCAAATGGGGCAAGGCGAGGGGCTTTTGACGCTCGGTGCCAGCTCTCCGACAACGGTATCGCGATCTACGTTCCTGGGACGTAGAAAGTCGATCTTCTCGCGCGCAGCAGCGGCGCGTGCAGGAGGTTCAGTTGCAAATCCATCTTGTCCTTAGAATCGTGTGACCTTTTGGCAGTGAGTGTTCATCGCCTTGATGCAGTTCCCTGAAAAGCCCCGTTATTCGGAATGCGACCCTTATCTTTTGCAGAGGTTACATTATGCACGATGTTTATGCATTAATTTTACAACCTTTCAGCTTCTTTCCAGAAAACTATTCAAGGTCCTTCCGTCGTCTGGACCCATAAACAAGCGACGCTTCCTCAGGACCTTGATGACTATTTAGAAGCCTACTACGGGTTCAGTAGGCACGATGCACTGGTCTTCTGGCACGTACATCATATGCTATCTGTCGTTGGATCGTTGGCTTGTTCTGGAGTCTTACGGGTATGCTTTGGCGTCGACTTTTCTCTCGCATATCGTCTATCAAAGCTCAAGCCTAGCGGGTCAAATCAACGAAATTTTCTTCCAGTGGACGCAAGCAAATTCTCTTGGCCCTATTAGCATATTCCCTAACCCGAACCACACGACATGTAATTCACCATTGATAAACATCCCAGACATCGGGATGCTTGGCGTCGCTACCGGACAACAGCCTCCAGCATCGTGAATTATGATTTTGGACCAGTATGTAAATAACGCTGAGTCTTGGCTATGTGCCTGGCCAGGGAACTTTTATTCCATTGCTTGGAGACCCACCCACTGCATTTATTGGGAGTACTGCACTGGAAAAGATCATTCGTAACTTACTACCCTGGCTACTCCGTCTTCTGACACCGGCACCTCTTACCCAATCATTGAACAGTTCAGCTTACGAAACGTCAAATAAGATCCACAATCGCCCTTTCTTTCCGAACCTCAAGGAAACTCAAGGTTATTAATGACTTTATCTAAATGCTCCGCACAATACGCAGAACTAATCCGGCTACAGCTATCGATAGCATGCTTCGTGAACGTGGTTGAATTAGACGTCAGATATAATGTTATAAAGAAACTGCTATCACAGAGTTCACAGAGAGATAACGATCTGTGAAATGTGCTAACAATATTTCTTTTCATTCGTGGAAATCAGTCCTAGCTCCAAGTCAATATCGTTCTTTTCATTTTAAAATTTGCAGACTTCCTTGGTTATATGTGACAACTGGCACGTTGCTTGAGCCTTGCCGTTCAAATGGAGGTTACAAAGGTCATTAAACAGGGAGACCGACTATCCGCAGGGTAGAGGCATAAGGCATATGCATCCCTCATTACATGAAGCAAAAGTGTAGAGGATTTCCTCCTGATGGGTTAGGCCTTAATAAAAAAAAATCCGCCAAAAAAGATAGGAACTCTCACACCACGTACGGCGATATCAAGGAACGCCTATTCTTAATGGAATTAAACTTTGTAAGTCCTCTTTTTATTCGAGAGGGCACACAACGTCAGAGTAGCCATCGTCTACGCAGGCAAGGTTCAAGGCAGTCTAATGCAAAGGTTGACGACCTCGTTAGAGAACCAGGGGTTGCGGATGACTTACTAAAACACTATTTCCTCGACAAGCAAATAATACCCATTCGGCAGTCCAAGGGCGTAAAGCGCGGAGAAAAATGTATCAAGGAATGATAACGCAGGTCATAATTTCGAAACCGAAGGAAATGGGGCTGACTGTACCTGTGAGAGGCTGACATGTTGATATATGGTCTCTTGCTCGTACAAGGGCGGAGACCGACAATTGCATGTAGGAGAATTAAGAATGTGAAGCCAATCGACTCACTTTTCAACCTCATGATGTCCATGGGCCTGTTTGGCCCTACGATCATACGTCTCTAGCAGCTACCATACTGATGAACCATATACCCACGCGACAGACGAAAAGGAGCCACACGTCTACAGGTCTTCTCAGAAGTCAAAATTACAGGTTTCAAGGGCGTACTGAAATGTCCGGCCCCACGACATGCACAGATTGCAAAGGTACCCCGGACTACAGGAGAAAACTGATACGATTTGTTTTGTGCACTTTCAAAAGTGTTCGTGGAGTCGGTATTGACGAAGCCAGACTGCACACGTGATGGACAACCACAGCGTTCGTAGAGCCCATGGTTAGTGACCCATATAGATATAGCCAATGAAGTGTGCACGAAACAGAAGAGCACAACAGTGAAAACCAGACCATTGACTCTACCTTGGGTATGAAATCATTCCATAGAAACACAGTGACAGTGTATTTGTAAACAAGTTGGAAGGAGCATGCTCTTGTGTGGGTCCCAATAACGATATCGATACCGAGACTACAAGGTTCCAATTACTACAGATCCTGTAATAGCCTCACAGACTGATCAGAACAAACGTGTGAATTGCAAGGAGAGAACCCGTTAATGATTGGTCATCGCACTATTGGTCGGTCCCAATGGGTACACGCGGCAATGATAGCCTTCACTTTTGGAGAATAAGCTTTGAAGCTGGCCCAGACCAAGCCATGAAGACAGATCAATGAGGGCGTGTCCCATCGTCCGGCATTCTAGGGCGAATAGCATGTGTCAATATTATACTTGAAGTTATCATGTAGGTGTTCTCAGGGATCAGATCGTGTTAATGTCGGGTACAAGCCTGTTCACTTGATGATGTGACTGAAAACCGTCTCTTGTCTGGATATTGGGTTGAAGAAAAAGAATGACCACAAAGATTACCAGGTACACCACAAGTCTATGTTTTCCCCAAGTTACGACGATCAGCTCACAGAAAATCAAATAACGTGGCCATTCCAGTTTGCTCCAGAATGACCCCAAGGTTGAATCATCAATCGTACAGAAATGGAGTCTTAGGGCGAACAAATCACGCGAAGGCGAAAGCTCGTTCAAAGCTCGGCACAGAGTTCAGATGGAGGCTCCGGACGATCTTGAGAAACGAAGAGGCGGAGGTCGACTTTCGTTATTGCGGCAACTTCCGGGTGTGTTCGGTTGTGACGCTCCTGATTGCCTTGTATCAGTTTAATGGGCGATCCTTAATTGTCAGTGTGATCCAACCTCCCTTGACCAATCGCTCATTCGTTCTCTATCTTGCAGTCTTTTCGAGAATATGGTAGATCTTGCAAGTCCCCTCGAAGTATGAACTTCACCCAACTCTTTCAGTCAATCGTCTTGCCACCGAAAGCCTGACAGAGTTTGCCAGCCGAGCCCTCGCAATAATGGAGCGTCCGAGATCTCTAGTTTTACAAGGTTCATTTCTATGCGTATTCTTTGTTTCATACTCTGGTCTGTCTATTTCGCCGATAAACTCAATTCATTGATGCTAGCGATAGTCGTCATCTTCGACCGATGCGTCTATAATTTCAAAGGGAAAAGACGTTTCTTCATTCAAATGGTTACAGTTCTGTGGGAATCGACCGTGACGTTCTTTTTTCGAAGTTCAAGCCTGCGATTATTTTCCCTCATACGTGACGCAGAAAGATCAACTCGATACTATCGATCTGATATCCTGGGACTTTCGCTTAGGTCTAACGATTTTCAATGACTATAACAGAGCTGTGCTTTTCTCGTCTCGACAACAGACGTGCTAGATCACGTAGAGGGCTGGAATGTTTCACACCTTCACCTGTGGTCTACCATGAAAGATGATAACAGGTTCTTGAATCATCATCTATAAGCATTCCAACTTTCGTTCTTATAGAGTCCCTGACGTCTTATCACTGTTATGGATTCAGTCTCCGTGGAAGTTCTCTTCAGTAGAGTTGCTTTTCCTCCCGTCGACTGCTACTTTACAAGTTCCAACGAAAGCCCTACTGCCAAGGTATCCCTTTGGCTGAATCTGTCATTGATCTTTTGATTAAGCGAATCCATTTTTGGCTCGACAAAGCCGTCACGGGTGTAAAGTCGTAAGCAAAGCCTTATTGATTGGCTGCGTGAAGCCCTTCACCTTGACCGTATCATCAGCTAGGTAAGTAATCATCTGTTATTCACTGACACCGTGGAAGATGAATTATCGTGCTTTCAGGATATAGTTCAGCAGCGTCGTCTTTTAGCTTCTCATCGAACTCTTGAAGACTCGAGTCGTAGTCCTAGACTTTCGCAACGGTGTATAAAAGTCTCACCCTCGTTCTCAAAGGTCATACATGTAGGTCCAGATATCGTCCATCATGAAGATCAGCGCCAGCGTTACTGCGACAGGGACATAGCAAAGTAACTCTACACTCGACAGGACAAAGTTGTTGCAATAGCCTGTTTCGTGCTCCAAGACTTTCAAGTGTATGTAAGTTCCTCGACGCTATAAAACATGACCCGCTCGCTAAGGTTGCCTTGGACTCGTGCAGTTACTAAACGTAGC
>JAGDQM010016891.1:8422-24369 GCA_017580835.1 Termitomyces bulborhizus
CTCTACTTGTCTCTATAGTCAACATGTTCGCTCGTGTCTCTGCTGCCATTCTGCTAGCTTTTCCTTTGCTCGCCGCGGCCACTTGCTCTTCCGGACAGCCGCAGTGCTGCAACAGTGTCCTTGATGTGAGTGGATAGGCTATCCTCTGTCTTTCAGCCTTTCTGAAATGTCTTTGATACAGACTGCGACCGATGGTGTTGCTCAGCTCTTGAAAAATCTCCTTGGTGTTGATGTGCAGAGCATAACCGGCCTTGTTGGATGTGAGTTCATCTTTTCTAGGTCGTCGTCAATCTCAATCTGATGTAATCGCCATTGCAGTAACCTGTGGCCCCCTCTCTGTAGGATGTGCACAGCAAACCGTTTGCTGCTCAAACAATAACTTTGTGTGTTGTTAGACTTCCTTCGGTCGAATGATTTGGCTCAATTTATCTCTTAAAGAACGGTCTCGTGGCCCTTGGATGCACTCCTATCAATGTCAGCCTTTAATGAGTTTACATGAACAGTTACATTGCATCGGACTTCAACGTAAAACGGTGGATGATTATATATAATTGTTGTGCTAATTTGATATACTCTCATTGGCGTATTTTGTCTTCTCCTTGTATGGAGGAAGATATGGACCGACGGAAGCCTCCATCCATATCTACTACTCCTAAGAACTTTTTGACCGGTTGATAACAGCCTATGTCGACACTCTGGCAAAGGATTCAATGTAGTAAGTGCATGATGATTGCATAAGCCGAATTCAAGCGACTGTGACCACTCCAAAAATCTCCAACTGAGCTCGAACAAAAAATGATAGAGCGGTCATTCAGATGATTGAGCTTTCAATAGCAAGTTTCAAAAACAATTGCTTCAAATTGAAACGGAACAACAGAAAGTGGCAAAGCTCACGAGAACATGACGGTACAACAAACATAACAAAAAAGAGCCTTGACGACGGGGTGACATTGGGACAACCCACCACATCTACCTATTCTCCTTCTCCTCTTCCATGCTGTCCTTTGTGCCCAAAATCATATCACAAACCAACAAATCCATCTTGCGCATCTCTAAAATGGACCTCAGACGTTCAATTAGTTCTGCCTTACCGCCCGTAACAAGTATTTCTGGGTTCTTTGCTTTATGAGCGGCGAGATTGCGTTGTAGTGCCGCAGAGGACAGTCGTGCGCAGACTTCAGGTAGTACAATAAGAGGCGGATGGGGATTACGTTCGTATTTCTTGTCCAACTCTACCGGAGATTGAAAAGAGCCGTTAAAGGATGGAAACGAAGAAGAGGAAAAGACCATACCTTTGAGATACACCATGCAGGCAAAAGGAACCTCTATGTCGATGATACGTTCTTCATCACGAATGGTGCACGCGAGACGACGAAGTCCTGGCATGAGAACTCCGGTGTCCAGAATTGAGAGGAATGTGAGTTTGTTAAGGAGGATGATCGCGGGTATAGCATCGTCATCAATGTCAGGATTTGCGCCAATAGATAGCTGGGTCAGAGTATGCTTGAGAGGAATGAGCAGAAAGATTCTGTACGAGTATAATAAGGTCAAACTCAGTTGCCAAGCCGCATGCGAAACTTACGCTTCGTTGGAAATGGAGGTGTTGTCCAGCAGAAGAGTAGCGAGCCTAGGAAGGTGGTGAATATATCTAAGGTCAGAGTCATCGATGGGGATGTCACGGAGCGAAAGTTCAGAAACGAAAAGGAAGCTATTCGGTTGGTTGAATGCTAGATATATGCAGTCATTGTCAGGGTAACAAGACATCTATTCAGAGTTTCTTTACTGTGCAAGATATCGCCAGAGAGATTGAGACCACCCGGGTCCATAAGAGACTCGGTAAGGGTAATCCAGCGCACCTCGGAGCTTCTGAACGTCGCGAGAGTACGAGAACTGAGGTATCCTGAAAACCGTAGCATAAGTACGAATTGCCGGAGAAGAAATCTTCAGACCGTTCGTGCCAAGAAAGTCAATGATAGATTGGTGTGAGAGGATTGATAATTGAAAGAGCCGTTCTTTGAGTCTGATACCAGGGAGCATGCTGTCTAGGACGTCAATGAACGCTCGAATGTCTCGGTCCGATTCCGTTCCAATGGGCGGGCCGAACAGTCGTTCTGTGCGCTTGTCTTTTGCCTTCTCATTCAAAGTGATATGAGCTATCGTACCTTCAAGATCTCGAACCCTGAGAGTCAACATCGACACAGCATCAGTATTCTCAAAGCCTTTGGAGGGATACGTCGTGACCGGAGACCCTGGATGGTCCAAAAAAGAGAGAGTTTCATGCTTGACAGTGACATCGAAAGAACTGTCCTGAGCAGAGATGACAGATTTCGCATATTGAGGCGGGCCACAGATGTCACTGAAAGTGTCTCGTTTCCGCTTCTTGAAAGCAAAATTCCCGTAATCCCATACATCTTGCCCGTTTACGCGCTCCCAGCGAGGAACTGTTTTGAAAAGAGGGCTGGCTTCTTCACTGGAAGGTGAATCCGTCGGAGATTGGGATCTTCCAAGGTCATGGCTTCGATAGCTTTGAAAAATTGTCTTGCCATAATTTTCATCAGAAGAGTCATCGGAATCCGCAAGGAAAGCAGCCTGTAGAAGCCGAGCAAAAGATGCAACCAGTCGCTTTTCTCTACTCCGCACTTGAACCCTAGAACTTGTAGGACGACGACCTTGAAGAGACTTGATATATGTTGCTGCAGGGATAGCGGGACAATAGAGGGGATTATCTATATCGATGGAAGGAGGAGACGCAAAGCGATTCATAGCAGGCAGTTAAAATAGAAGGAAGACGCTACGATGCGCGTCTGCCACTGTTTTGACGCGACGATTTAGGGCAAGTCATGTCGTGTTCGGAGAATTTTCACGTGCAGGGAACATGCGGTCCCCATGAAACCGTACTCTACACATATGTCCACCGCGATTCTTCACGAGATAGTTCAGATCGAGTGATTGTAACAGATTCGAGTATTCCGTATTCCGTACACATTTATACTTCAATATGTCAAGGTCAACCAGTTTTCGAAGCTTTCTTGCGTGCCGCCCAGCTCTTCCGCTGCTTCAAAGCCTTTAGGCACTAGGCAACAACCTATATATTACGCGCTTTTTTATCACTCATTTGATGATCCACCTATCTATAACAATCGACGATGACGTGCGACTGGAGGAAGAGTTGCGCGACCTCTTCTCCCTCATCTCCTGCCTGTTCAGATATCAGAGATTCTGACATGAATCTGCCAGAAGGATGCCCTCCACCAGTCTTTGCTTCTGTCGTGTATGTCTTCAATTATTTCGTCAATCCTGCCATGTTATCAAGGGAGCCGTTCAAGTTATTGAAGCTTAGTTCGTGGCCCCTCTTGCCAGCGCAAGCATTGTGAGCTGTAACTATCACTCAGCATACTGGCCCAGGATTGTCAGCGTTAAACAAGCCTTCCTTCAAACTCATGTTCAACTCAGCAGTGATTATCTTTCGATGTACACATGGTAGAGAACGAGCTGTCACCTGAAGCGGTATGCCCTATTTAATAGGTTGGACCATACGGCTTCTCGACGAATGTGACTGCATAGTCCTTGCAATGCCTCTGCGCCACTGTCTTATGAAATGACGCGATGACAAAACTCTGTCACGAGACGTTCGAATGGAACACCTCCCATCTGAGACACTCATGAGCGACGAATACGCCTCATCTGGTTACAAAGGCAGTCTGGTTAACCCAAGCCTGAACGAGGCGCCTAACAAAAGACAGAAAGATTCTATCGCCGAGCACAGTGGAGCGCAACAACAGGGCGATTCGAATCTTGACTACCAAACCCTTAATTACCCATCTCCCGGAGATTGTATGTCCCTTCAGTGCGATATCCAGTTCGGAGATTTAGACCTTTGTGTATTTTGCAGCAACAGCCGAAGGAGGTTACGGTTCGTCTGCGAACGTCTGGTCTGGACGAGTGCAACGCGGGAACAAATCGGGAGCAGTGAAATATAAAGACGATTTGCATCTCGACGCCGGACTGACGGACCAGGGGAAGGATGGAGAGCCATTAAGAGACCAGTTCGATGCCTACGGGGGTGCAACTGGTGATTAATATCCCGTAAATCTTGTTGTCGCTTGCTCTGCTGCGTCAAACTCAGGTTTGACGTAGTCATGCGGTCGGCAGGGTTTGTAGGCTTTCAGGAAGAGGACAATATGGCAATAGGAATATCGCATCTAATGTACTTACTGATTTTCATGTTCCAATCGCGTTTTCTCTTCGTTCTGAGCATCGAGAGGTTTTTACGTTCTTACTTTGGTAATGTCGGTCACCTTCGATAATTTATGCCGGCCTGATGATAGATATCGATCAAGCCTCGGCAGTCCCGAGATTGAAGGAGATGGGGGTCCGAATGACGGAAAAGTTTGGAAATCTGCGAGAATAGGCTTCGGATTTGAGGTCCGAATTTTCCCAACGAAGAACGATTCCACGCTGTAGCTGTATGGAGGTGCATGAAAACGACAAAAATGTGTTGGGGTTGACACCAATGACGGGTCTGTATCACGGTCGGATTGGAAAGCCAGTCTTCTTCGGTGCTCGATTAGGACTTTCTTTGAAAATTCTTCTGTGGGAATTTGTGGAATTTGATTTTAAGATTGATCGGAGATTGGAGCTCGATAGTGAGCACGCTGGAGGGCATTCAGGTACGTGCATCTATCGAAGAAACATCTTTCGGTAAGTATCATCTAAGTATCCGAGTCTGATCAGTCACTTGAAGACGTTCAAGCTTCAAATTTCAGCCGAGTCCTCGGAAGGTACCATTTGATAATTGTAGAAGGGGCGGATTAACACGATTTACTTGGCGTTCTTTCAATCATTGTCTTCAAGAGATTACGATTTGACGACAAGACGCAGTTCCTGATCTTGCCAGAAATTCGATGGAGGTGTGGGCTTGGAATGAGTTACCTATTATCTTACCTGTGATCTATTTGGACCTCTGGCTTCGGAGGAGTAAGACCTGACAAAATTTGTTAATGAATCTTCCTCCCTCAATAGAAATCGGCCACATGAAATCTCTGAAACCACAGAAGGACTTGGGGCGAATGTTTCATTTTAGTATACGAGTTAGCCTTGAGTTGGACTAAAAGCTTCTGCAAGCACCTAATAGACTGTCTCTGGAAGGGGATGAGAGGACACTAGTAGGCTGAGATGTATCACGACCAATTCAGAGCCGAACACCCACTACCTCTGGGTTGTGAAGAGCAAGTTGTAGAGACGTATATTTACATGGCCGGCGGTCTGGATGCAGTGAGCATCGTGGAGTCGTCTCATGGAGACAGAACGCTTGCGGTGTTGACCACAATTCAATTCTAATAGTATGGTATATGGATCCAATCTGAAGTTGTGGGCCAAGCCTCCAGCCTGAGGAAGGTGTGATTGCGCGCCATCCCACGTGATCGTTCTCCCCTTGACCACGTGGGGTCCGCGCTTTCGCCCTCGCGACGGCATCGAGACCCGTTCCGCTGATTCATAGCGCCTATTTATGAGTGCCTCCCTACAGTCTATAATTCAGGCGACGACAGAAACCAACAAAAAAAACGACTCAACGCTCCCTCAAAACGTTGAGCGGCCGTCGTACCGCAACCGTATGACACTCACCGACCTCACCGTCGACATCTCAGAGAGTAAAAGGGTCCCAAGACATGCACCTACTATACCGCCCAAGGCGCGCTGGGGGACCCTTGAATTCAGAACCTACATCGCAGTCGTGTGCGTGATGATCCCTGTTATGACGTGGATTCCTATATCGCTGAGTCTTGGTGCGATCTCTTGTAACCTGAATATACAGCTGAAGTCTTGATGAGAGGTAATCTATCAAACAGAATCTCACACTAATTACAAATTATACGAACCCCGACTCTCTCCTGGGTGGATCCCATTTCGCAAAGTTGTGTGTAGCTTTCGTTCGGGTTTTGATGTCATATTCAAGGTCCTCAGGATAACAGTGATGCCCAGTATCGGAACTTCCGGAATAATTTTTGGCTGTTATCAGCTCTCGCAACCGCATACCTCTCCTTCAAATATCTGTGGACACGCTTAAGGAGGGTGCCGCCCCAAGACAATACTGATCTCATCCGATATAACCTCTTATTCTCTGTCCTTCTGCTCTTGGGACTACATGGGACAAGTATCTTCAAGATACTCATAATATTATCCTTAAATTATTCTATTGCACGGTTCGGTGGTGACAAAAAAAAAGGTCCTGTGTTGACCTGGGTATTCAATGCGGCTGTTCTTTTTGCGAGTGATCGATTGAATGGGTACCGATACGGGAATCTCTTACCTTTATTGAAGGTGCTGGTGAGTCGCGCTGACATTCATCAAACGAATGTTTTCCGACAATTTGTGCTAGGATGACTATCAAGGCGCATATTCGCGATGGCACATCGTCTACAACCTCACTATGCTCCGTTCGATCTCCTTCAATATGGACTATTACTGGGCCTGCAACGCCTCCGCATCTCAACAGGTAACATCTTCTTATCCTCTCATATCTCTTGTTCACCATGACTTTTCTCCTGAAAGCAAAATCAAAACCACATAAAAACTCATGCAGACCGAATGTTTCCGCACCCGCCGCAGATGTACACCTTTCTCAGCTACCTCTCTTACGTCCTATACCCTCCCCTCTATCTTGCGGGCCCGATCATGACGTTCAACGACTACCTTTGGCAGCATCGCCGGCCTTTGAACATATCCGGACGTACCAAAACTCTGTACTTGATACGACTCTTGGCGTCGGTTCTAACTATCGAATTCATACTGCATTTCATGTATGTCGTGGCCATCAAGGAAACAAAAGCTTGGACCGGCGCAACTCCGGCCCAGATCAGTATGATTGGATTTTGGAATCTGATTATTGTCTGGCTTAAGGTAGATTTCGTTGGGAAACCTGGTAGTAAATTGAAACCGAGGCTGAATTTGCCAGTTACTCATTCCATGGCGCTTTTTCCGACTTTGGGCATTGATGGATGGGATTGAAGTTCCAGAGAACATGGTCCGATGCATGGCGAACAACTACTCAACCTTCGGTTTCTGGCGATCCTGGCACCGGTCATACAACCTCTGGATTATTAGGTGCGCTACCCTCTACGTTAGTGGTTTCTGTTGATATTGACTTTACAAATTAAATAGGTACATCTACATACCCCTTGGCGGCTCGAAACGCGTGCTTCTGAATATGCTCCTCGTGTTCACATTCGTCGCGCTTTGGCACGACCTCAGTTTTCGGCTTCTTGCCTGGGGCTGGCTCGTCAGTCTCTTCGTCGTCCCCGAAGCAATTGCGACATATGTTCTTCCTGCGACCAAGGTACGTTCTGCTCTCCTTCTCTTTGAATTCACATGTGCTTGGTTGTCCTGTCTTGGACATCCACATTAGTTCAGTTGCCACATCAGAGTGGTTTTCGCAGGCTGCCCTTGCAAGCGTGTGTTAGTGTGAATGACGATGGCAATCTAGATGATGATTGATCCAGGGCCGTCCTGGAAGATGAGACGCTGGATTCTTAGCTCTCATTCTTCCCTTGCCTTTTTCGGCACTCCCTTTCTTCTTTCGCCACCTCCTGTGTAAGGCACTAGTGCGATTTGCTCACGATTTTCGCTCCATGTATCTCTATCTCGGTCGGACTTGTCCGGACATCGATGTACTTCTGCCGCTTATGCGCGCTTGGCCCCTTCCTTGAAATACATAGTACGGATCCGAGCCGTGGTATCGCCACGTGTGTGCGGCTGGTGGCGTACTGAATGTGCTCATGATGATGAGCGCAAATCTGGTCGGGTTTGTCGTCGGAACCGATGGGGTAGAATTTTTTGTGCGGCAGCTGTTTGGTACGGGGGAGGGTAAGTGGCGTGGGCTCTTTGCTCATGTAGCGAGAAATCCGATTTTTTCTTTACTCGATGTAGGACTTGCATTTATCGCGGTGGCATGTGTAATGCTGTTCGTCGGGGTGCAGCTTATGTTTGAGTACCGGTACGTTCTATGGCCTCCCGGTGTGGAGAGTCTGATAACGTTTTTTCTACAGAGAAGAGGAAAAACGAAAGGGGATATACCGGAGGTGCTAGCCGGGCATTCCAGCGGATATCATACGGACAAACCCTTCAGTATTATGCATGTGTAACTTTGACTGAAACCATACATATCTGTTGTCAATGAATGACGAGATTGGCGAGATTTCGTTGTTGTAGGGAACCATCCAAATGCAGGGATGTACGTTATTTCATACTTGTAAGGAGCGGTGTAGACTATAAGCGTGCAAAATAGGGATAGACCAGAATTCCGGGGGAAAAAGCATGACCCTGACGGTGATCGCATCAGATTTCATGACGAATTGATATGATCCGGATGCACCTCGAGAATTCACTGTAGTCATCAATAGATGACTCCAGCATATGCTCGCTCGCTCTACTTGCTGATGCAACATATCTGTAGGGGAGAAAAGGACAGGGGCGGAACAGAGTGTGTTATCTATGGATAGACACATTCAAAGGGCAAGTACACTATGTCCCTGAGTCCTGTACGGCGGCCGCATCAGAACGAAACAGGACGATCTTGCGAGATCTTGCAAGATGTCTTTTTCTGCAAGGGCGATCTTGTTATGTGCATAAGGCATAAGGCGATCTAGGGTCCTTATTGAACGCCCCGCACGTGCACGCCCGAACTAGGCGCAAGTCAATGGATTCCCCTCAGAAATCACGCGTTATAATATATCCTCTCCCCAATTTCAACATCATCTATAGTCAACTTCACTTCAGCCTGGTATTCAAGTTACCCCCTTCCCTGGCTTGCCACTTTGACTTGTAACCCCTGCCATTGTTGCACGACTCATCTAACGACGAATAAATATGGTAAGATGCCTCATCCTTCGTTGTTGTTGTCGTGTCTTGACTTATGTTGCTTCCCACCGATAGACTGTACCATATGCAAACGAATACTCCCCGTCAAAGCGGGCAGAGCTTCAGATCAAGTTCGCCATCGTTGGTGGAGGCATCTCCGGACTCGCGTGCGCCATCGCGCTCCGACGAATCGGCCATAAAGTTGTCTTGCTCGAGGCGGATAGAACACTTGACACACAAGTACGTAGGCCACTGTTCACTTATTGTTATTATACAATGAGAAAGGACGTTGATTGCTGATGGCCTTCTCCCCGTATGTAGCTATTGGGAGGATGCCGTATGGCGCCGAACCTTGCAAAGATATTATACAATTGGGGTTTACACGATAAGCTCGCGTCAATAGTTGTCAAGTCTCAAATGATCAACCTCATGTCTTGTGAGCCCTCTTCTTATACTTTCACGCAGCCACTGAGAGAAAGGACAGTCCACACAGGGGAGTGTCTGGGCCCTCATGTCTGGGACGAGGAAATGCTTCGCGAAACGCGAGGGGAGTTTATTTTTGCACATGTGCGTCATATTTGTCTGTACACCGAGTCTGACATCGACTTGACACGTTTCTCTCGACTTCCCAACTTTGAATCATTCAGTACTCGGATCTCAGAAGTCTTCTTTATGATACGGCGATCTCTCTCGGCGCTGACATCCGCCTCAATTCTCCCGTCGCTGCAATCAACCCAGACGACAAAAGCGTCACTCTGTGCTCCGGCGAAGTCTTCACGGCCGACGTGATCGTTGGTGCCGACGGCGCATATGGACTTGCCCGCGGGCTCATCACTGATGACCCCCCAACGCCACATCAATTTGTCATGTACAGCACCACTATCAGTAAAAAGGCTATCATGGCCGACCAGGACTTGCACTGGCTCTATGACCAGCCATATGTACGTCGCTTATGGTTAGAAATTACCTACTCTGAAATATCGTCTCCAGAGGTCCATGTTTTCATGGTTTGGTGACGGACGCGCCGTTCTTGGATTCCCTTTGGGTGGCAAGGAAGAATTTGCTCTGTTTGTGTATGGGCCTGCAGATAATTTTGAGGGTACTTGGACGCAGCCGGCGCTTGTGGACGGCATGCGCGAGTGTTTGGCATCCTCTGAAATACGGTACTTATCGATCTCTTTTTCCGTTGTGTCAAATGGTCCTGGCTTACTGTTTCAAATAAGGCTACGGAAACTCGGCGAGCTCACGACACATGCGACGTGTGTGCCGGTACAAGAATTCAAGGCACTAGATGAAGAAGATTGGGTACACGAGTCCGGTCGGATGCTCCTAATAGGTGAAGCTGCCCATCCATATCCCGTAAGCCAGAGATCAAGCATCCCTCAATTCAATTCAACAACTCTTAATCTTTGTATCATCCAGCCCGGTGCCATTCAAACTTGCGCTATGGCAATCGAAGATGGCGCCGTCCTCGCCAAACTGTTCTCGCACCTCCGCTCACCTGACCAAATCACCCCCTTCCTCTACGCATTTGAATCCCTCCGACTCAACCGCTGTACGACCGTCTGTACCAAAGAATTCGGGGACATATATTTTATGACGATGCCTCCTGGGCCGCAGCAGGAGGGGCGTGACAATCACTTCAGATCGAGGAGAGATAGGGGCTTGAATGTACTTGATGCGGAATCGGCTGAGGAGGAGTGCCCGCAGTGGACCGAGATCAAAGAGGTGTTTGGTTACGATGCGGAGGATGAGGCGGATAATTGGTGGCAGGAGTGGGGGCTACTCAGGGAACGCGCGGCGGGCCGCGTGGACGTGATAGGGGGAGGACTTGCTAACATAGTTGTGCAGCAGCAGGTGGGTGTATAACGTCCACCCTTCTCCATTTTCTGTTTTGTCGTGCTTTGTGTTCTCGCTTTTGTCTGCTTGTCCGCTTGCTATCTCTCTTTCTTCTTCTTTTTTTTTTTGCGTTATTGCTATCTGTTCTTCGCTCTTTTTTGGGGAGATTTAATCTGATCTTGAGGATCCAGTTGAACGACAGGAACATGAGTCCATTTCCGAACTCGAAGATTGGGCGGAGCAAATTCCATTGAAGGAAACAGGCGAAATCGATTGCGGAGACGACCGACGTTGGGATGTAACTCCTTGCGGATATCAGTGTGTCAACGCCTGAATGTACCGCAACAGTCGCTTCAATATTTGCTGATACTTATTCGCCCACTTTGTTACTTCGGCTTCTTTTCATCAGGCTCGCTGTCTCTTTTAGGCATTTTCGACGGGGATATCATGGACGTTTTCTGACCCCATCCACACTCGCGGTTGGATTTTCCATATACATGCATTACATTACATATCTGTTACCATCACATACCATGCATACTGTATGTATTTATGTGCGAGTACCACGTGTACGTACACCCTTATTTTTGTAGACCCTTATTATTAATTTATGAAGACAGCATTTGAATTTAATCATACGGAAAACTGTACCTATAGCCAAGATGCAGGGTAGAGACTCATCGTCGTCGGTCTTTAGCTGGACACCACTTTACTTTCACGCGATGTCGCAGTTTCAAGCTTCACGTCTTCCTTTTGGCAGCGCATCTATGCATATCAAGGCTAGATCACATTTCTAGCGAGGTTAGACTCATATCAATCATATCAAACCTTCACATCGTGTGTATGTTAGTACCTATATGAGCCTAAGGCTATAGGTAGTCGTGGAGCTACCTGTTGATGGTTAGTGAGCCCACCGACCCTGTCGTTATGGAGAAATCCTGGCGAGGTTGCCCACGGCAATGTCGTCAGTCAAGCTCTAAAAACATGAAGGACATAGGGAAGACTCGGATACAATTATACATGTGAAAAATAGATACATACGCCTGCGTGATAAACAGGGAGCCTAACGCACGCACAAAATGTTTCACCGGGATCCAATGAGCATCCACACCTCGCTACCTTACGCTCCCTGCTCCCCCCCCGTATAATGAAGTGAAGTCTTCCTGGAATCGTGATCGTGGTTCAAGCTCGGGGCTCGGGACTGGTGCTCCTGGTAATGTTCCGTCATGGGTTCCGGCTGATACTGATGGAACTCGTGCGGCAGTAAGTCTGCGAGGAGGGATCATTAACGGCTCCATATCATCAGACGCGCCTTGAAGCTGACCTGGAGCTACCTCCGCATGTCCTTCCTCGTGTCTGTCGTGCTCCGGCTGCTCGGGCTCATGCTCACCGCCGCGTTCCCGTCGCCCATCCCGATCCCGATCCCGGTCCCGGTCCCGGTCGCGTTCCCGATGCTTGTCTCTGTGCCGCTTCCCGTGTCTATCTCTGTCACGTTCTCTCTCTCGTTCCTTGTCATCCCTATGCCGATCCCGTTCTCTATCTCTCCGATCCCTGTCTCTTTCACCATGATGGCCATGATGTCTCTCCCTCTCCTCTTTTCTCACCCGACGCTCCTCCCGGCTTTCTCCATGTTCTTCATTTGCATCAGCAGGATACGGGATGTAAGTAGGCGATGTCATGACCGGTGCGATCTCTGCATGGTTTCCGCCTCCTGCCTCTCCTTCATGGACCCGGTCTCGCTCGCGCCGCCGCCGGTCGTCACGATTCTCGTAGTAGTATGGGTCACGTTCATCTCGCAGTGAAGGGTATTTGTCCTGGTGATACCTGCCGCGGTCATCGCGGTTGTGTCTGTCTCTGTCGTTATAGTGTCGGTGTCGGTAACGGTCATCTCGATGTCCTCTGCTGTCGTAGTCTTTATCGTACCGCCTCGGATTATCGTAGTATCTGTCATCCCTGAATTGTTTCCCTCTCCATTCTCTCTCTCTCTCCCGTTCTCTCTCTCTCTCCCGTTCCCTATTCCTCTCCCGTTCCCTATCCCTCTCCCGTTCCCTATCCCTTGCCCTTTGCCTCTCCCTTTCTCTGGCTCTCTGTCTCTGTCTGTCTCTGTCTCTGTCTCGTTCTCGTTCTCGTTCTCGTTCTCGTTCTCTTTCTCTGTCTCTTTCTCTCCTTTCCTTTTCCTTTTCCTTTTCCTTTTCCTTTTCCCTTTCTTTTCTTTCTTTTTCTTTATACCGTTCTCTTTCCCTTCTTGCCCTGTCCTTCCTTTCGTACTCGACATCTTTGTCGTCCACCCTCCCGTTACCGTAAGGATCCTGCTGGTTGGGGTAATCATCGTCCCTAGAGTGGTCTTGCTCAAGAGGTGGAGCTGATGTAAATGGGTCGTCCACCGGCAAAGGCTCTGGATGTTGCCTTGCCTTGTCCTTGAGGCGCCGGGATGAGGCGTACTCTTTGTTGCTGCTCAGAGAAAGTTCTCCCATTTCAGGTATAGGATTTTCCCTTTGACGAGTGGAACCCTGAAATACTTTGAGTATGTGAAATAGAAAGAAAAGTGATGTCAAGGCAAGCATAGCGGATATATAGCGCGGAGGAGGAACTTGCTCAAGACGAAACGCACTTTACGAGAGGCGTAATCCAGAGAGGATCCAGAGCGCTCAGGAGGGACGGGGACAGGCACAGGTCCAGGGTCACGTAAGGTTTGGCCACGATGATGTGAGCGAACAGAACCATGTTGCTAGGGAGTCCATGAGTGTCATTAGTTGCAATACATAAAAGATACTCGAATGAGCGCACAGGTAGTGATGGCACAGGTGGCGAGATCGCCTCGCTGTGACTTGACGATGACGGCCCACTCCTGGCACCGTCAAACGCTGCCTGTTTTTCTCCACTTAAGTTGGGTAGATAAGCACTACATGCATGATACGTGCCTGTACATCCTCGTACAAAACCTTCGCCTTGTCACGGAATTCTTCAGGGGACAAAGGACCTTTCGTCAATTTTTTGCCTTTGGGTGCCCCTCCATACAACCTTGATAGTATCGACCCCGCCAACGACAGTGAGTAACGAGCGAACGAACACGTCAACTACTCACTCTCCCCAGCGATCCTGCAAAAGCTCTAAATGTCCTGTCTCGAATGCATGCTGGTGATCCCCGTTGTTGATGAGGTCTGTAGTCTTTGATAGGTATTTATATCCCTCTTGCACGAGCGCTTTACGCTGGTTTAGTTCCGCAATCTCGACGGGGTCCTTGGGAGCGCGCCTAAACAGTGACAGTAGCCCTGCCCTGCGCTTTGGCGCTTCAATCGTCGTCGTCGTGGCCATTGTGTACCTCCAGAAGATGTGTGGCCGGCCGAATAAGTACTTAATAATGGGAAGGAATCAAGGTGCGTGATCAAAGTTTGATCCCATCTATTTGCCCATCAGGTATATATGGACGTCGACCTGGTCTTGTTCCAAACAACATGGTATTTTTCACTGTTGCTTCTCTGTAGTTGAGTTTTTCTGAGGAACCATGCAAGAATCGATCTTTTCGCGCTACCTTGTTTGAAGCAGATGGGCCTTTGTCTTATCGAGGAAAGCGATATCTCGGCGATACACCCTGTTCTCCGACGACTGTTGCGGGACTTGGAAGTAACTGATCTAGGTATACCAATAAGCCCAAGGTCAGTGACGACAACGGTTTCAAGATCATGGCTAAGAAGTGGGCTGATGGCAGCAAGCATGGTAAGCAAAGCGTGCGGCGTGTGCGGTTTGCATGCCACGTGGGGTTAACGTCAATGAGTCTGTTGACCACTTGTCGAATTTGAAGACATCAGTATAGTGATCAGAGCGCTTACAAACGGATGGACAAGAGAACCTCACTCTATATCGTTACCGACATCGATGATGATATTGTAATTTATTATACAACTCAAAAGAGTCCGTTCTACTCTATCCCATATACATCTAGTTAAATTCGAGGACGACGCGCCCGCTAATCATACCCTTCATCATGTCCTCGTATGTCCTAGAAAGTAGACATCATCAATAATGTCACCATGCAAAACAAATCATAAAACAGAGACTTTTGCAGATCGTCAATGTTCCTCAGCTCATAATGACACTTGACGGCACCACGAGATGCAATTTCAATAGCTTCGATAGCGTCCTGTCGGTTCCCGACGTACGAGCCAAGGATGCTGATGCTCTATTGGAAAGACACACATTACATTACTTAAGAAAACCCATGAGTATATTCCTAACGAACCTTGTAGACAGTGAAGAAGATGGATGCTTCAAGATTAGCCTTTCCTGGGAGCCCGACAGCCATAAGAGTTCCACCGCATCGAAGGTAATCAATGGCTTGAGCGTAACCCGAAGACTGAGATTGACAGGTGAACGTGAGTATCCCGAAGATATACAAAACCGAAATGCTAACCGAAGCAGTGGTAACGACAGTAGAATGGGCTCCAGCATCGCCTGTCGCTTTCTTGACGTCTTCAACGATATTTTTAGACTCTTTATAGTCAATCCACACATCTGCTCCAAGATCTTTGCAGAGTTTCTCCTTTTGTGCTCCACTATCTACAGGAAGGTGAGCGTCAGATGGTGGAAACATGCGAAGGGTACATACCAATCGCAATAACCTTGAGACCCATAGTCTTCGCGTATTGAACGGCTTTCATCAAAGTCGTAAGTAGTAGAATGTGTACAGTGGGCAGATCAGCTTACCAAGATGACCGAGACCTCCACCAGCACCGGGCAGGACAACCCAATTGCCTGCAACGGTCTGGCTGTACTTTAATGCACGGTAAACCGTTACACCCTGCGCTTGAGCAATAATGATAAGTACGTTTCCATGTGACAAAACCGTGGACGAACAGCACAGAGTATAGATGCCGCAGCCCGACTGTCGAGGTTCTTCGGTATCGGTGTAACATGGCGTACAAATGAGACCTGGAACTAATGAAGTCCCTCACATGAAGATACACTCGGGCACGTACAACATATTCTGAGAATGTACCGTCGACTGTATATCCACTGAGCTTTGCCTCAACGCAATCTAATGGAGCGGAAAATAAAATCAAAAGCAAGAATGAGGAATGAATTGAAGATCATTACTTTGCTCAAAACCTTTCCGACATTGCTCGCAATTGAGGCACGAGTCAGCTAACCATTTTATACCGACACGATCTCCGACGCTGACAGGACTACCTGTGGTATGGCCACCGATGGCAACAATTATTCCAACACCTTCATGGCCGCCAACAAGCGGACTC
>JAGDQM010016892.1:0-20409 GCA_017580835.1 Termitomyces bulborhizus
ACCTAGCTCCTTTTGAACCTCCAGCTCACTGTCTTAGCTTGAGTTTTGGCCCTTCTCTCTCTTAGGAGGGGGGGATCTGGAATTCAAGAACTTTTTAGGACTTAAGAATCACACATGTTTCTTCCTGCACTGCTTGCCTGAAATCCAGCAGCACAAAAATCCCTTACCAAATCTCTCATTTGCTCACTCTCACTATCTACAATGCCTTGAATTAATTGATGTTTCTCAAGAAACTTACATAATTTCCTGTGTTTCTCAAAACTCAAAATTTTGCAGTCAGGCACTTAAAAGCTCTCCTTATTCTAAGTTTATCCATGCCAAGAGGTCAGTTCTTAGCATTTTGCACCAAGGGGTGTTGGATTGGGTAATTATGGATATGGTTGCTATGACATGCCCCCCCTCCCCCCAAAATCAGGAAGTTATAATGACATGTTTTGACAGGCCAGCAACACTGGCAAGGCAACGGCATTTTGAGAGACTTTCGAGGCCATGCATATACAATGTGCCTATTCTTGCATTCATACACTCCCCATTGTGAAGGACAACTGCTAAGTAATCGTGTCACGGACCATTAATACTGTGTATGATGTGCCATCATTTATCTGTTTTTATATACACAATCTACTCTTGTCTCAGTCCTTATCTACTGAAAAGAATGACTCTAAGGCTGTTCACAAAATCATCCCCTGAGATCAAATGTCCACATTTGCCCAATCTGACCCCCCTTGTTTGCACTGTAGAGCACATGGACAAAACTTGAAAATGCTGTCACGCGGTGCCAGGACCCTCAGACACACCAGATGATGTTCCCATCCGATTTGGATCTGAACTTCTAAAAATAGACCTGGCCCCTGGAGGACAACGGCAGTCAAGGCTTACACCTGCCAGGTAGCCCGGCCAAGAGTCCGCTTTTCAGCCACCGGACTTGACTTAACCACTCAGGGCTCAGTTTTGTGCGAAGTTCTTCATGGAATTCCGACTGCTTGAGTGGAACATCTCAGATTCATCTGTCGGTCAAAGTCAGCTGGATACAATGGAAACCTTATTGCAATGAAATTGTTTAACCCATGATGATTAACGGAGCCCCGCCACAACTCCAACTTCTCATTCCCAGGCTCCCAGTAGTTTTATGCTAGGTGAAATTCATGCGCTCTGGCAAGCCTGCTCATATCCAGTGCTTAAGCACTGTTTGGGAAGGGGCCCGTGGATGGGCCCGTGGATTTGGAAGGGGTCCGTGGATTCGAAAAGGGGATTTGGTCAGAAGTCGACATGGTGAATACTGTCGATCAAAATCCAAACAAGATTAATCCTTTTTGGACCTCCCTTCATTATAAAAACCTGACTACCCTATGTGAAACACCATAGAATCCACGATTCAGTACCGTATGCCTGCTAAACGTGTTCTTATCAGCTTTGGGGTTGATGTCGATGCTGTAGCGGGATGGTACTAAGCTTGACACTCATTGACGATCTGACTCACGCGAAATGTTGCAGGTTGGGTTCTTACGGGGGAGAAGACTCTCCACTTGATATTTCTAGGGTATTTGTGACATCTCTTGATAACATGGACACCCCCCAATGCCAAGTTTGTTTCGTTTTTGGCTCTTGTAGGGAATGTTTGCAGGAGAAGTTGGAGTTCCTCGCTTATTAAAGCTCTTCGACAAGTACAAGATCAAGACTACATGGTTTATCCCAGGTACCTCATGAATAAGCTCTTATTTGCACATCCCCTGATGATTTGCACACAGGACACAGTCTCGAGACATTCCCTGAGCAAATGGCTGCTGTCCGCGACGCAGGACACGAAATGTGCGTGCTTCTGGCTAGACCTTTTGTGACCTCATTTAAACCCCTGTGGCACAGTGGATTACACGGTTATTCACATGAGGTAATTCTAAGATCAGGGGCTTAAGGGCTTACATATATCTGAGCCATTTCCTCAGAATCCAATGGCTCTCAGCGTACAGCAGCAGCAGGATATTCTGGACCATACATATGATCTTTTGACGGCGTTCAACAATGGTATCTCGCCCAAGGTCAGTGCTTTCTTGTCTTGTAGCTTGTAGGTTGTCAATTTGTGTCTGGATCCCGAATTCTGGTTAGGGAAGCGTTGCACCGTGGTGGGAGGTCCAGAAAGAAGGTGTTCGACTATTGTTGGATAAGGGAATTGAATATGGTGCGTCTACTTCTTTGATTCCACGGAATTTCTGACTGTTTCAAACATATAGATCATTCGGGAATGGCTCATGAGTTGGCCGAATTCATTGTCAACCGAAAGCTGTTTGATTGACTAATATCAGTTGCCAAGCATATTATCTTAGGGATGAAGATACCTGGACAAAGATCGATTATTCCGCTGATGCAAAGTCCTGGATGAAACCATTGGAACGTGGCCAAGAGACTGGTCTTGTTTGCATCCCGGGAAACTGGTTGATCTGAGTGAACTCGCACGTGGGTGGTGGCTGATATCTTACGTGTTGACAGGTACCTTGATGATCTTCCACCAATGATGTATACTTCCCTTTTGGGGTGTTTATGACATTCCTCACGCACAATATAGGTTCATCAAGTCCAGTTCCAATTCTCAAGGATGGGTGAGTCATCACTTGCAACAAAATGTCTACCTTGTAATCTCACATTGCTTCAGGTAAATCCAAGAGATATAGAAGAAATGTGGAAAGACATGTTTACTTATTGCTACGGGTATGTCTTTCCTTACCCCAGCTGAACTTCAGTGGTTTCATTCTATATCTTCAGTAATGAAGAAGAATTCATCTTCCCGATAACAATCCACCCAGATGTGAGCGGGTGAGTGGAATGATTTGCTAACTTCCATGTCTTTTTGTCTGATTAGATATCGACCCACAGACGCCCACAGGTCCTACTTATGCTTGTGAGTTAACGTGCGACGTGCATCAGACGAAGTCCAATATCGTGTTCTTCCTCAGGAACGCTTCATCGAATGGGTCAACACCCACAACAATGTGTACTGGGTTCCTATGATTGAGATGGCGCAGGAGTTTCGTCGCAAGAACAAGCCAGTCCCTGGCGCTCGTATGCCTGAAGGTTTTGAATAATCAGAAAGAAAATTATGAATTGATAACCCCTCTTCCCTTTTCTCTCGGTCCTCTTCGTCTCTAGTCTACTCATGCTCAAGTAGTAGTATTCTCTTTTGAGCTTTGCATTGATCATGTATCTCTCCCTGTTTTCTATCCCACACCTCCAATGGGTCATAGACAATGTTTATGCCAGATCCTCGTTGGAGTTGACCTGATTTGCATGGATTTAAATATGATTCTGTCAAGATGAAGTCTGAGTGGCAAGAAGGCGAGCGTTCCAATTTCTAACTTGACTACACTTTCAGGCCACCTTCATTGCAAACTGATTAACATATGAACTTGGTCAAAGTCGGTGTCCGGGGCCATTTTGGCTGGTGACCTTGTTTCTGACCACAGCCACTAGAGCCTTTCTCTCGCGATTCTCTTTTCAATCACGCAATTTGGTGGACGAAAGCACAGCCACCGGGACTGAGGGTCGAGAGGGTCGAGGTCAAGCCAGGCTCTCCACTCTCCCCCATCAATACTGCTATTCCATCCGCGTAAGCCCTATTCAAATCAAATAGGCTTTTGAGGGACTGTCAGGATTTGTCCGCTGGAGGCTCCCATGATAGATAATTGACATCATGCTTGATACAGCCTTCATTCTGTCAAGTTCCCTCCTTCCTTATTACCACCATCATGACCGCAATACCTGTCTTCAAGATTGCGCCAACAATACAGCAGTACGACTGGGGCAAAGTCGGAAGCACAGCTAAAGTCGCTCAGTTTGCTGCTGCCTCCGGATCCACAATCGACCCGTCGGCGCCTCATGCAGAAGTATATCTCCTGTATTCTTCTTTGGAAATGAATTCTGATGTCAGTGCTTGTGTCTGTAGCTTTGGATGGGAACCCACATCAAATCTCCTTCTCGTGTGTACAATACTGGCGAGGTTCTATCGGAGCACCTGGCAAAGCATCCAGAACTCATCGGAGCCTCTGTGTCAGAGAAATTCAACGCGTCCAACGGAAACCTTCCATTCCTTTTTAAAGTCCTCTCTATTGAGAAGGCACTCAGTATTCAAAGTCATCCGGACAAGGTAACAGCTGCGAAGCTTCATGCTGCACAACCAGATATCTACAAAGGTACGTTTACTTCTTTCTGCTCGCTACAACTCATAATTTGACACCTATTCCCATCCACAGATCCTAATCACAAACCTGAAATGACGCTCGCACTCACCCCCTTCCGCGCAATGTGCGGTTTTCGTCCTCTCCCTTCTATCGTCTCATCACTCAAGCACACTCCCGAATTCGCTGCCCTCATTGCCCAACCCATACAAGACACCTTTATATCTCTCTCCACTTCGTCTACGCCCACAGGCCCCAAAGAGAAAGCCGCACTCCGTGACCTCTTTGAGGCGGTGATGACCGCTGACTCTGAGAAATTTAAGCTTCAGCTTGAAGCGCTGGTTGAAAGGTATAAGAGGGGAGAGATTAGGCATGAAGAGATACGGGAACAGGCGGATCTTGTGGTTACATGCAATAACCAGTTTCCTGGCGATATCGGCGCGTTCTGCGTGTTCCTCCTGAATCATATTACGCTTAAGCCTGGAGAAGCAATCTTCCTTGGTGCAGGCGAGCCACATGCCTACGTCTCCGGTGGCACGTCCTTTTCCTTTTCCTCCCTCATTCTCAATTCATTCTGACGAATCGCCAATACAGAATGTATAGAATGCATGGCCAACTCAGATAATGTCATCCGTGCAGGCCTCACACCCAAACTAAGAGACATACCCAATCTCATCTCAACGCTTACATACACAGCCTCGTCACCGGCTAAACACTACGTCTTCCCATCGCCCTTCGCTACCGATTCTACTAATAGCGCAAGTACATTATACGATCCGCCTATACCCGAATTCTCCGTTGTCCGATTGAACTTAGCGCCGCGTGCAGAGGAGATACATCGTCCTGTCATGGGTCCGAGTATCACGATTGTCACGGATGGAGAGGGGACCGTGAGGTGGGGTCAGCCTGAGAAAGAAGAGAAGTTAGACGTCGGGCTGGGTGATGTGTTCTTTGTCGGTGCCGGGACGGAGGTCAGGTTTTGTACCAGGGAAAAGGAACTTGTTGCGTATCGTGCTCTCGTAGAGGCTGATTAGATGTTTGTTCTTCCGGTATTGGTCCATTTGTGGTTGATTCTCCACGGTGTGTCTGATATGACTTTGAGTTAAAGTAATTATAACGGCCGACTAGCTCAGTTGGTTAGAGCGTCGTGCTAATAACGCGAAGGTCTTGGGTTCGATCCCCACGTTGGCCATATTTTCAGCCCATTTTGGGACTGTTTTTCCATTCCGAAGCAGTCCACACACAAGATAATGAGAACACCTCAATCCGTTTCCGTGTAATTTGTGCGTTACCGATAGTTACAATTTGAAGTAAGAATAACAACACCATTTAACCAGCTACCATTCCTTCTCTATATCTACAGTACGGTAGTCGTCATCCCCTCGACTAGAGGCGGCGCTCCCGCAGCTGTATTCACAATCGCAGTGTTCTCCAAATCGCTTACCGTCTCCATCTCCTGCAATGCTATCCTACACGCGGATTGTCAGTGACACACATCAACGCCCGAGCTCTGGTCAACCTACTGGTACGACGTGCGGCACTCCTGTATGTTCTTCGGAGTCCATTTGGTCTTCTGCCGCTTCGACTTATCCGCAATCATGTCCTCGTCCAACTCTACAAGACGAAAGATACAATCAGCGATACACATGGATGAGGCACTGGGCTCACCTTTATCCTCCGCAAGCATTCTGAGACTGTCATTCGGTAGTATTTGCCTTGAGGACGTGAGGATTGATGAGAGACAGAATCATCTGAAGTCACACACCATGACCTGTGTTTGTCAAAGAATTGCACGATATGCACATCGGGTCCATATCGCCGTTTCGCTTTAGTACATTCGGCTCTAATGTTCAACGGCACTTCGGGATGGTTCTCGTCCCAAATGACGCCAGGCCACCACGGGAATGACTCTAAAGTTAGAATATTGATCCTAGGTCATTCGAAGAATCAGTAGTACATACTTGCTTGTGCCCAGACTGGGAAAGAGTCAAAATCAGTAGGTGCGAATGAATCATAGATGACACGCACCTATAGTGCCTCCGTCTAGAATCTGACCCGGCTTAATCAAGACATGTTCAAGCTCAATGATGATTTCCTGAGCAACCGATGCACGGCCCTTCCCGCGCTTTTTCGGGGCAGACATAGACACCGAAGTAATCGCTCGCGCTCCGGCGCCACCAATCTCATTGAAAGGACCCGACTCTTGATCTAGTCGAATCTTCGAACCTTCACCCAAAGGCGCGTCGAGATCATGACTGCCTATTGGCTGGCCTTGCTGTTGCTGTCTCTTCCTCTCTTCCAACTGTTTTTTCCTCTCCATCGCCTTCTTCTTCCTCAACTCAGGCGTATCAAGCGTCTCCAACACCTTCCTCCCGTTCTCTTCGATGACCCTTTCAGTTTCCGTGGCAGATAACGGGGGTGCATCGCTGACACTAAATCGTCGGATTGCAGGTGATGAGGGCCTACGCCTGAGTCTGGTAATCGATAACGGGGTAAAGGTGGATTCGTCTCGAGGTAGGTCAACCTCCGTGACATCATCGTAATCATCCTCAGTCTCTGCATCCTCGGGTTCATACGCATCAGCAGGCTCGGAAGCATCAGGTATACCCTCCACAAGGGCTTCTTGTTCTTGGCTGACTGGAACAGAATTAGAGGCAGGAGGAATATCAAGGTTTTGGTAGGTGACGGCTTCGCGAAGGTCGACTGAACGCGCATTCGGATTTTCGGAAGGCATATCCGGGCTGTCAAATCTAGTTGCTGATTCGATATGTTGGGTTTCGACTGAAGGAGCATGTCGTATGTCGCGTTCAGGTTCTGTTTCGGGACGCGGAGGCTCTCCGATATCGGTTGTATGAGTACTTCGTCCCTCGAATCCAATTTTGGAAGGTTCTTGAGCGCCGATAGAACGAGTACCCGTGTCGGAAATGATGGCAATCGGACCACTTGACCGTCCAGAAACCTCTGCAGTTGCGTGTGATGCTTGTAACCGGTCGGGTTCTTTTGTTTCTGCCTGTCTATACAATACAAATCCTGTTCCGGGGGACTGAGCTTGTTCCATTTCATGTTCTTGTGATTTCCGCAATGAAATCTCCGCGTCTGGAGGCGGTTTGGATATTTGTACATTGGTATGTAGCGAGGTTTCTTCTGGTGCTGGTATTTCTGGAGGAACCTCCGCGGTTGGAAGGGAACGAGTGGTTCTGGACGCAGGAGGAGCCGGCGGAGGGGCGTCCACGGGCGCATCCAAAGTCCCAGGTGTCCCTGGTAGAGTCTGAGCTTCTGTAGCTGCTGTGCTGACAACAGACAAGCGGGACGGTCCGGCATCTGCGCCGCAATTAGATGGACAAAAGCACAAATGAAGGACTTCATACCTGTGCGCATCCGCTTGCGGGGCCTCTGAATGACAACGACATTCTGCCGATCCACCGATACCCGCCCACCACGCTTCTGCTCCGGCGGCAAGATCCAGCCCTCATTAAACATCTTGAATGATTGATGGTTGTTGACATCGTCTACCAGCGGCAACGCGTCGTTCTTCGGGCGACTCTGCCGAGACACACGCTCCCGCTTGACCAGGCCAGCTGAGACGGAAACAGTACTTGCTGGTGGAGGTGAACTTTGTTCAGGTTCTTCCATTGATCGGTCCATTATTGCTTGCATCAATGTCCCGCTGGTCCCGTTGGTCCCTTCGACGTGTTCTTCTGTCAGCCCGACCACAGGCGTTTCCTCCATAGGAACTCCTGCTGAGATGGCAGGTGAACTCGGATATCCCGCTACGTCGACTTCCATTATAGACTGGCCCACTGCCTCAACATCGACAGGCCCTGCGAGTTTCTTCTTGGGCTTGCGACTACGTTTCTTAAGTTGTCTGGGTGGCGGAGGTGTAGGTGGCGGAGGGGGTGGCGGGGGCGGTTTAAGTTTGGGCAATGCGAAGCTAAACAAGGACGCTATTGGAGAATCATCTATCACCAAATCCATATCGTCTTGTATCGATTCAGGTGATAGTAGGATTTCAAGAAGGTCTAATGGAGGCTCGAGATCACCAATGGAGTTCGCAATCTCTACTTGGCTCTCGTGAGAATCAACGGATTGATAGAGTTCTTGCAAGATTGGAGGCACTGCATTTCGTATTCGCAATGCTGCTTTATGAAACGGTGTTCCTGGGTTGTTATAGAGTATGGCATTGTCAACGACGAGATCAATGTCCCTCTTAGATGATTCGTAAAAAAACACGCATACACACAAAGTATGGTTTGAGACGAGCACGCACCCTGAAGTCGTCCACATCCCAATATTGATGCTTGTCCAGCTTGGCCTCGATCATCACCCAGCACATTGGATTCTGAATTATATCGAAATAGTCAGGAACTTCAGCTCTTGATACCGGGTTTTTAAAGTATTCTTGACGATCCAAACTGCGGAGAGTTAGCTGGTGATGACGGAGAAATTCAATGTATGACATTTACTTCATGATCCGCTCAAGGCCAGCGCGAAGACGCCGTTCATGCACGAAGAAGCTGCTGTCGAGAACATTGCAGATGGCACGTATCTGCTCAAGCTTCCATCTCTCGCGTTTCTTCGTAGAAAAAGTGAGATCCTTCAGACCCTCGAGATCATACAGCAGATGATTCAATTGCTGACAATAGTCATTTAGTCTCATCCGAAACCCATGAAGAACAGCACACACATCAAGCTTCATAACCTTTTCCTCGTCTGTCTGAGCTTTCCCACCCGCACTGGCAGTCCACGGTTCCAAATGCAGCCGCTTCAAGAGCGGAGCACCTCGCCTTGCCTCCCGCTTCAAACTCCAATACCGACACATCATCTGTAACGTCGGAGTGCGCTTGGTCATCTTGAACCTCCGAACATAAAACTCAATTCGCTCCACAATGACAGCCGGAACCAGAGGTGGACCAGGTTTATAAGTCTTTGCATAGGCGCGGGCAGATTTAGCGAGCTTGGCATTATGGGAAGGGCTGTCTTGGAGCATTTCGTCCGCAGCGAGTGCGGCTGCGCGGGCCTCTTGTTGCTCTTTCTGGTGCTCGTTAGTCGGGCGTGAGGAACGAAGAATGTACACATACCGGCAGATGTCTGTCACAGAAACAGGCGAGACTAACGGGTTCAGCTCCATGAGCGGCCTTCATAGGCATCAACAGTTTGTCCCTGCGAGCACACGTTGCGTGAAACGCAAGGACACATGACGCCTTGGAACATTGTATACAGGCACCAACTTGAATGTTGCAGATGTGGCATTTCTATCAGAGATGGGTTTATAGTGATTTTAACATGATGGACGATGAAGGACGTACGAGTTTCCAGCGTTGTTTAGATATTTTATCAATTCCAGTTATAGGCTCCATGAAGACCTCGTTCGCTACTCGGGTTTCTGGAACCCAGATGGCACACAAGAGATGGACCCACTCTCCGCTTACCGTCTGTTTAAATGCACCACCTTCATTTGGGCACAGCCTGCATGACTAGTAAAAGTCAATCGTATGAAGAGGCATGAAAGCCATATTGATGACGTACGACCGGATTTTCTGGTGAAACTGTGCATTTGCGACAAAGCCACTGGCCTTCAGGAATATACGGGACCCCATAGCAATCTTGAAATCATCAGCAGGCAAGATAGGAGACATAGAAACGAACGCACCTTGATGAACAGCTAGATTACACCCATCGCAGAACACGATCGCATTACTGTTCTCCCCCTCTGAGTCATCGCATACAGCACATGTAGAGTCCTCGGATGGTAGAGCCAGATCAGGTTTCGGAATGTTTTTCGTCTTCGAATGCTTCAGAACCACAGCACGAACGGAGCAAAGTGTTACTTACCAGGTCAAACCACTCCTTCTCCAAACGATCTATGACCACCTCGAACAGTTCATACGAGATCTGACTCATTTGTTCCTTTCGTCTTTCACGATTAAGAGCATCAAGCCATTCTTTGTCTGTAGACAGTCAGGAGGCGTCGCGATCGCGTCAACTCGAACGCACCGACCTTGTTCGTCCATATCATATTCAACCTGCTTCGCTAGCTCGCTTTCCAAAGGCTCTAAGCTCTTTCATGAGATCATTCGAGGGCGGAACGCGCGATATGCACACCAATATGTCGAATGTAAGAATCCGGTCGTTGAAACTCCGAGAAATCATTGTCTGGCCATTCAAATCGCGTCAAGCACCGTCTGAAGTAGCGAAATGCAGACATACATCCAAAAGCTCTTGCTTGCCCATCGTGAACACCACAGGGCTGCGTGGAAACGTCGTCGTCAATCTTGGTGAATGAAACCTTGGGTAATGATGAAAGTGGTGGAGAAGCATGTGCGCCGCGGCTCATGTTAACGGTTATTTGAGTCAATCTACAAGAAAGAAAGTTATCATTTGCAATTAGAAGGAGTCGATGTCAGGCAGCTCCGCGGCAGGGCTGGTGAAATGATCGTCGTCGCCAGTGAACCCGGCTGAAGCAGCGTGGGAATCATCCACAAGACTGACTTTGACCAACTTTGTTTGAGCTTCCGAATCATCTTCAAGGGCAATTGAATTATTGGACTGCAATCGATTGTGGCGCCGTCATCTCTAGTACAGAAAACTTTGGCGTCATCTCCTGTGTAATATATTTATCTTTCCATGGATTTTTGCGCACGCGACATCGTCTTTCAAATCTCAATTACAGATGTTAGCATCACTCTCACCGATGGTCGTGTTACTGAGCTTCGACAGTAGAAATATCTTACTTGAAGTAATGGAATGTAGGCAACGTTCATGCCCCGGGTCCGTAGAAAATGTGATGCTCGTCACACACAGCTCACACACACGTTCATCCATTCGAATTCGACCTTGGTATTATTCGTTCAAGGATAATTATCATTATACAATAGATGCTCGACAAGGCATGCGCCAATGGATCTGTAAATGTCATATTCAGGAGATTCTTCCAACTGCATCCACCACACTCCCGAATCCGCTTGCACCGTCCTATGCGTCTACCGAACCAAAGCTACAGATACGACTCCTCCGAGCTCTAAAGCTCATCTGCTAGACGCTTTGAAGGAGTCGCAGCAGGAGGGGCGCACTCCACTGGTGCCTCCGCACCAGGACTATCCTCTGTAGGTGCGCATTGGCCTTCAGTCGACGCGTGCCTCTGTGCCTCATCCTTAGGATGCTCAAGAATAGCCTGCTCTGATCCAACTCCTGAAACGACTTGCGATGCCTCAGATGCATGTGTCTCTGGTGCCTCCGCTTCCGTCTTTTCCTCCTTCTCGGGCTCAGTTTCGTGCTCTTTCCGGTCAGGGACATAGTCCTCTGCTGCATCCGGCTCGTTGAGCGCAGATAGGTCGGCTGAGCCATCGAGGACTGAGTCGAAGAATTTCGAGAGGGAGTCAAGCTTGGTAAGACCTGTTTGGAAAGTTAAGAAGTTAACAATACGAGGATCATCCAGCATGGACAATATGCAGACCTTCATATCTCACAAATTTTGTTGAACCCGCGGGATAGATCAACACCTTCGCTCCATTCTTCCCTCCACTCTCCAAGCCCAACGCTTCTGAAGACTTTCCTTCGCGATCACGATGTGTTCCAAGCTCGAGTTGACCTTTATATTTGTTTGATAGGACTTTCCAAAGGAGCGGGACCTTTGTGTCTTTCGTCAGTAGTAGAGCACGATGTTTGTCCGATGTCTGGAGCAGAGGTTTAGCAATGTGATTTCATAAATATTTGATAGAACATACCTTTTCAACCCAAGGTGCGATATCATTGATTTCGTACAATTTTGTTGGAGAATTAGGTACTCTCCGTGAGGCCCAGTAGAAAAATGCGTTTGCAGTTCGTTCGCCAGACTCGTAAGTCGTAGAACCAAGTTGGTTACCTCGAGGGAAAAGCTGAACATGGTATTGGACAAAATCACATGTTACACAGAGGGTGGATTTCATACCTTGACGGTAGGGAAACCTTTCACACCCTTTAAAGACCATCGTTAGCCCGCCGCAGACAGGAGGAAGAACGTATCACGAACCTGCTCTGCACATAGACGCTTGTTCGCGTCTGCATCGCAGTCTACGGCATACACAGGTATTAGAGGGTGCAATCCAAGAGCAGCTTTGCTGTACTCTGGCGCCATGCGTTGACAGTGCTAAGCCACCCATAAGCTAAAAGCCTTGCCGATGAATAACCTCTACAACTCACCCCGCACCACGGCGCGACAAAAGCCACCATGCTCGTTTGCTATGCAATCACTATATGAACTTGAAAGCTCGAACTCAGCTAACCTAACAGACATACGTTAGTCTTCATCGCCTGCTTGAACCCCTTCGGGTCAATCATCTTGACGAGCGTGTCCTTGGGAAAGATGGCTGCCGACACCAACGAAGGCGCCAGCACGAGAGCAATCGCAGCAAGTTGTGCTGTAGATGCCAGCATGTTGACGCGTCCAATGCTGAAGGCTCAATCGGGAATGTAGGCTGAGCTTGAGAATTTCTGTGTTTATCTACATGTGGTATTGACTGACGTGGTCTTCGGGATTTGTCCGGGAACTGGAGCACAGCCACAGCACGAGGGTCATAAGGGTTGTGGGTCCCCAATGCGTCAAGCTGCAAGCCATTTTCAAAGCACGTCCTAAGTATTACTTTTGTGTCACGATGATATGCCTTTCGTCTCAGGACAGAAGTAGGTATTACGGTTCATCACGACATGTCAATCTACCATCGACCCGGCCGTTTGTGGTCAAAGTTCTCTTTGAATTCTCTTTTGACTTTCGGGTGACCGTGTGTCTTGAAGTAAGTCCGTCATGTGTATGCTCTTGAACTCACAGCATCTATCAAAGTAATACAATGTGTTCAAATGTTCTCTGTGAGATGTTTCAAAGGCCCAGTTTACACATCAAAATGCTGATAATGGCTAAGCCATCTGCGAGTTCATGTCAGATTGCAGGGCTCCGTCAGACGTCGCTCTTTTCGAGCGTTTTTACCTTCCATGATCACTGGCACCTGACAACAAATCCTATTCTATGGGGCTGGAATTCGTTGGCCTTTCGGTCCGGTTAAACGTGTTTCGTTTTCTTCTTTCTTCAATGGATATAAATCTACACGTTTCAATTGGAGGTCAGAGCAGGATAAGATTTCTCCCCAGAGCTTCACTGCAAGGTCGTGGGTATCGGCCATTGAACATTAAATATTGAATATTGATCTCCTGATCAAGTGAGTTGAACCACACCGGCGAAGCCTCGGATAAACCTGCCACCCATTGAAGGATGAGAGTACAAATTCCCCACCTTGCCCACCTTATTTATCTCCACATCTTATTGCATAGACTCACTGGAATGAAATGGCGCCCTCCGATTTTGCGAATGCTAACATTGATGAGATTCTCGAGAATCTGACGACCGACGAGGCCATACTGCTGACCGCGGGCGTAGGATTCTGGCATACACACGGAGTCGAACGTCTAGGTGTTCCTGCCATAAAGGTACACTATAATGACCCATTTTCAAGCCCAAAAGCGATAACAAAAATTCAGGTTAGCGATGGTCCAAATGGCATTCGGGGAAACCACTTCTTCATGTCGACGCCTGCTAAATGCCTCCCTGTATGTTGAATTTGATTTCTGCGTCACACATCGCACTTGACATACCAGCCAATGCTAGGCTGCCACCGCGCTGGGTGCGACCTGGGATACCAAACTTGTCGAGGAAGTCGGTTTCAAGCTTCTCGCACCGGAAGCCAAGTTGAAGGCAGCTTCTGTCGTTCTAGCCCCTACCTGCAACATCCAACGCGTGAGCATGACTCTCGCTAACGTGGTCAAGACTAATGCTAATTTATTTCATTGAAATAGAACCCACTTGGCGGTCGAGTGCATATCTTTTCCATTTTGTACATATCTAAGTTTCTAATCCTGATTATCGGCTTCAGAGCTTCGAAAGTTTCTCCGAAGACCCCATTCTGTCGGGATTGATTGCCTCTGCATATGTACGAGGCACTCAAAACGGCGGTATCGGTGTAGCGATCAAGCACTTCGTGTATGTCCGCTCGTCTTCGCGAGTTCTACCATGACTGATATTCTCCTCAGTGGCAACGATAAGGAAAACGATCGTATGGCATATGACAGTATCATCAGCCCCCGTGCACTTCGTGAAGTCTATCTGATGCCATTTATGCTCGCCGAAAAGTACGCCAAGCCATGGTCTATGATGACTGCGTGAGTAGACCTCTTGGATCCTTCTAATTCCACAAAAACTCTGTATTCTCCCGAAGTTACAACCGGGTCAATGGCACTCATGTTTCCGAGAATCCTCATATCATCAATGACATCCTCCGCAAAGAGTGGGGTTACAAGGGTCTTGTACGTCCGTGTCAAATCGTCTGGATGCCTGATTTATCGAATTCCAGGTTATGAGTGACTGGTTCGGTGTATACAGTGTTGATCTCAGTCTCAAAGCTGGCTTGGATCTCGAAATGCCTGGCGTCAATAAGTGGCGGACTTTGGATCTCGTGAACAGGAGCATTCATAGTCGCAAGCTTACCACTCGTGATATCCGTGACCGTGCTCGGAAGGTTCTAGAGCTCGTTCAGAAATGTGCTAAAGGTGCACCTGAGGTCTGTTTCCTACACTCTACATCATTGCATCTATTTTTGATTCGTTTTGATCTAAAAGATCTTGGATGGCGATGGCGAAGAGCGCACCATGAACAGTGAGGAGGATACGATGCTCATGCGCCAAGTTGGAGCGGAATCCATCGTTCTGCTGAAAAATATTGGCAATATTCTCCCTCTAAACCCAACCAAGCTCACAAAAGTTGCCATCGTTGGTGGAAATGCCAAGGCCACCGTTCTTTCAGGCGGAGGCTCCGCAGCTCTCAAGCCTTCGTACTTCGTCTCACCATATGATGGTATTGTCAACGCCCTGGCAGGTAGCAATGTGCAAGTTACATACTCCGAGGGTGCCCGAAGTACGAGCTGCTTCGTTACATCCGTTTTTGTTTTTTAAGTCTCCTTCCATATAGCATTCATGTCGCTCCCAACTCTCGAGAACGATCTCGTCACGGACAAAGGTGAACATGGTTGGATTGGGACATGGCATAAGCACGAGTCCGACGACAGCCTCGCTGTGGTTGAAGAGCCGCTTGAGACGCGTCTTATTGACGAGACACGGATGTTCATCAGCACTTCGACGCCCAAGACTATCACACGTAAGTGGACACTGCGCCTTCGAGGCCAGCTCAAACCCCGTCCATACGATTGTGCCTTTGAGTTCGGTTTGACCGCTGCTGGACGCGCCAAGGTGCGCTGGTTTTGCCATCATCGTCACTTGTTGACGTGATGGGACTGATGTCTGTCTGTTTGCTTAAATAGTTGTATGTCGATGGAAATTTGGTTATTGATAACTGGACTCGCCAACGCAGGGGAGACGCGTTCTTTGGCAGTGGTACTCAAGAAGAGACAGGCATCTACCAACTGAAGGCTAACACCGCTCACGAAATCTTTGTTGACTTCTGCAATGTGCGTGGCCCAGCAGATGGCGATGAGGATGAGGCCGTAATGGACAGGTAATCTCAACTTTCTCCGCAACCATTTCTGCCTTATCGCGTTTCTGCCTTTGTATAGCAATCCAGGCGTCCGCCTCGGAGGTGCGGAGGTGGTTAATCCAGATACCTCCATATCAGAGGCCGTGCAGCTTGCGAAGGAGGCCGATGTCGTCATCGCTATCGTCGGGCTGAACGCGGACTGGGAGACGGAGAGTTATGATCGGACGACGCTCGCTCTTCCCGGACGTACAGATGAGCTCGTTACGAAGGTTGCAGCAGCCAACCCAAACACCATCGTTGTCACTCAATCTGTGAGCTTCGGTATTTTTTTTTCTCGTTTATAAACGACTGATAAAGGTAACGTACAGGGGTCTAGTATCACAATGCCATGGGTGGACAAGGTACCTGCCTTAGTCCATGCCTGGTACCTCGGAAACTCGACTGGTGACGCGATAGCGGATGTTCTCTTCGGCAAACATAATCCTTCTGGCAAGTTGCCATTGACATTCCCGAAGAGACTTGAGGATGTGCCATCACACGGGCATTTCCACTCCGAGAACGGCAAGGTCCTCTATTCGGAAGACCTGTTTGTTGTATGTTGCAAGTTCCTTGCACCATATCAATTCTCACCCTGCGTCTGCGTACTAACGTACTAATAGGGCTACAAGCACTACCACCATCGCAACATCGAGCCCCTTTTCTCTTTCGGGTGATTTTTCTTCTTTTCTAATTTTTCCGCTGAAAATATCACTGACTGGTTTCTCCTTTGTTTTTGAATCAGCTTCGGTCTCTCATACACCAGCTTCTCTGTATCTGATTTGAAGCTGTCTACGCCTGTCGTTTCCGAGAACGAGTTCAGTCTCACAGCTTCTGTCACTGTCATGAACACAGGCGCCCTCGTGGGCTCCGAAATCGTACAGCTCTACATCACTCAGCCCGAGACATCAAAGCTAACGCATGCGCCACTACAACTCAAAGCCTTTGCCAAGATACGAGATTTGCGGCCTGGGCAAAACAAACGAGTGGAGCTATCTCTTGATAAATATGCCGTGTCATATTGGGAGGAGAGATTCAAGACATGGATAGTGGAGAGGGGTGTGTATAGTGTGAAAGTTGGCGTGAGCAGCGATGCGCTCAACTTGGAGTCGAACTTCACGGTGCTGAAGGGCTTTGAATGGAATGGTATCTGAGCAAGTTTTTAAATGAAAAACGTGTTGGATGACCGAGAAGAAATGGCGCGTGTAGTTATAGTTATAGTATCGACAGAAATCCTCAAATCTTGCTGGTATCGTCTGTTACGAAAAACGTACCTCTTTGATCCCCACCTGAAACGTGAGATCAATGTGTGGGCTATGGCGATGATGGCGATGCTGCTTGGACAACGCCAGATGTTTAGTGCCACCGTATCGCCATGAAATCGCAAGATGGTCAGCTCTTCGTTTACTCAACCGGAAACATATGATCAGTCTCCCTGAATTCGGACGCTAGTATCTCATAATTTGTGATCTGGACAGAATCGAACCTCGGTCCCTTTCTCATGCACCGCACTTCTTGCCGAAGCCGAATTCAATCAGGAGTCTGAAAAGCGTGAGATGTATATCTTACGAAGCTCGAGATATCGATAGCTAACAATATGCGAGCAACAACCGGCTTCTTCCGGCGTATACAGCAATGATTGCAATTTCTGGTAGTCGCTCTTTCATAACGATACACGAGATACACAGCTTTAATCTGTTGTGACCTTGATAACAACCTTCCCAACGTGAGCCTGAGACTGCAGGTAACTGTACGCCTCCTTTGCCCTTTCGAACGGGAAAACGCGATCGATATAGGGACGTGTTACGATCGGGTGGGCAGCAATCAGCCTGTTCATGTCAACGAATCTGGGTAGGCACGAATTGGTGAGAACGTAGAAGTATGGGAGCAGACCGTGAGCATACTGGGCCCTAGAACCGATCTGTATCCCACGGAGTGTGACGGCTGTCCTGATGCAGCCAACAACGAGGCTTCCCGCATCTGTGGTGTCCTGATAGGTTGGAGGGTGAGTGCTTTTTTGGCGTAATCAATTCATGTCATCGGTAATACCTGGGAAACGAAGCCTATGATATGAATTTGTCCGCCAGGTCTCGTCGCTTGGATTGATTTGGTAAGTGTGCCTTGTCCACCGACCTGTTCAAAAGGGTAAAAGTTCAAGCTCATAATCTTCGGCGTCAAGTCAACTATCCTACTACAAACCTCGATGACATGGTCAACACCAGCACCATTTGTCTAGTGGGAAAATCAGGTAGTCTCCTTCGGAAGGAAAAAGAGATATACAATTTTCATGACTTCTTGTTCCCAATTTGGCTGGGTTGTGTAGTTGATGATATGCTTAGCGCCGAGTTTACTAGCGACCTTCAACTTCTCATCAGACGAAGAAGTAGCTATTACAACGGCTCCAGCGGCTACAGCGAGCTGGAGACCAAAGCTACAAAAGTCAAGTATCAGCAATAATTGCATAGACGTAAATAGATAACTTCAAACATCGAGACACCGCCCGTTCCCAAGACGAGAACATAATCACCAGCTTTCATAGGGACAGGACCATTTAACGCGTTATACGCAGTGAGAGCAGCGCAACTGTGATAATTCAATGGTTATTTCAATGAGAAGGAAAAGAGACTCACGGAAGAGTAGATGCTTCCTCATACGATAAGGAGCCAGGGATGGACACTAATGACTTGAACACAAGATATATATCAGTGGTTCAAGAGCTGTAGCCAAGGAGAAAAAGAGATACGTTGGCTGGGAAAGTCCTACATTCCGTTAAAACCCCGTGGACCTGACCACCGAGTCCTGTAGCGATTGTGGCGATTGTGGGGTCTCCGTGAAGGTGTCCAATCGCAAAATTTGCAGAGACGCGATCACCAACTTTCCAATCCTTCACGTCTCCACCTACAGACATGACTTCGCCAGCCATGTCAGAGCAAGGCACCAAGTCCGTTGCGATACTGAAAAGCTATCAACTGACTACCCTGATAATTGCTTGCTATATGTACCGAGCCGGATAACGACCAGTTGCAACCAACAAGTCTCGATACTTAATGGCAGAGGTCAGGCTATGACGAATGGGAAAGGACCAATGACAAACGTTTAGAGACACTGCATGAACTTTCACCAACACTTCGTTGGCCTTGGGTTGTTCAATCTGCATAGTCCGAAGAGTGAGATTATCCAGAGAACCAATCTGCTCGAAAGGATCATGAGCCGGTAAATCTTGAATTGTGAAGTGTGGGATCCGACCTTTGGCAGATAATATTCGCGCGCAGAGGTGTAGATGGACATTGTTGGGGATGGGTGTTGTCTCGACTATGGGCCGATCGAATGGGTATTAATAATGATCTGAGTCAGGCTGGTGGGGAGCTGTTTCTTGCGTACACATGGTTTTGTGTGCTCCCTGTCGTTCCCCAATCAGCTGACATACAGATATAGTTAGCTGACCGTACAATACAAATATTCCCAAGAGATCCACCGTCGGTCGCGGATACGTGTAGTTGGATCTTCCTGTCGTGAGATCTGTTAACATTTCAATGGTTTCAACGTTCAACATCCATTCTATCGGACAATTCAACTTCTAATGCTCGATCTTCGGAACACAGATCGTCGACTGCACCTCAGGCCAGGAATCTAATTTTGATACGGCTTTACAAAGCCTTGAGCAGCGATTTCGACGGTAAGCAGAGGCCTTACAGATCTTTTCCTGTGATCAGAATTTGCAAAGCACAGCAAACGAAGCTCCGCATGCAGATATGGAGTGCAAAGACCATGAGCAGGTGATAGATCGCACTGCCGCTGCTGTACCTACATCTGATGAAGCGGCACCCAGAGAACCAACAAGCTCAGGCTTTCCGGTACATGCGGAGGGATATGGAAAACAAGCCCACGCAAGGCGGCAAGCAATCTGTAAAGACGTTTGGTGAGGTTAATCAAGTATGAGAGGACACCATACATACATAGAATGAGTAGTTTGTCAATCATCAGTACCATGCGATTGTGTTGTGGCGAGACATCATTTGCAGAGGACCACAGACTCCGGCGAGTTTCTACTTGAGCGACTTGGAAGCCTCCAGGAAGAGGGGTATGGAAACATAAACCACACATTCTTGAACTCCGCCGACCCCTAGACCTCTGCTAAGGTATCAATCGATGGTGTGTTTCACATATTGGCAGAAAAAGTCCGAAGGAGATCATTCATCCGAACGCCCATCGTGTCCATCCTTGATACATGCTCGAGTTGAGATCAAGGTTACCATTATCCACTTGTTGCATATAGACGTGGATGGGTACTAAATCATACAGGTCATGAGACCACTTGGATAACAAGAGACTCCTAGCCGGATAATTCAACTCACATCCTCAGGAAGACAAGAAGCGGCTTATATCACGATGAAGTGAACTGACTTCGAAAGGAAGGGTAGATTGGTGCCCAACAACTATGTACGATATAGGGATGAGAACATTGTCTCGTTATAGAGAGGGTATAAGTTCGTGCTGAATGCTGTGAGGTTGTCGAGAAGTATACTGAGCCAGATTTTGACGCAGACATCAAGGTTCGGGTCACAAAAAAGTCGGTGATCAAAATATAGGAGTCATTTTTTGAGCAGTAGATGTAGGACATGTAAGCTGTGTTCAGGTCCCATGACTAATTGGGCACAGCACTCGAGTCAGGAAACGATTTCAGTAGAGGCGATA
>JAGDQM010016893.1:0-23460 GCA_017580835.1 Termitomyces bulborhizus
TCTTTTGCAGAACAATGTAATAAATAATCCAATTGATTTCAAAATTTTCTTTGGATGTTTCTGTCAAAGATAACAAAAAAATACTGTAACTGAACCTAAAATAGTATTTCAATGCTATTTGTAAAACAATTCAAAGAGAAATAAAGAAAAAAAATTATACTATTTATTTATTGTTCTCAAAGAATCAATAAACATTATAATTTGTCAAGAACAATTGGTAAATATTATAATTTTTTTCCTTATTTATCTCTGAATTATGTTGCAAATACCATTGAAATACAATTTTAGGTTTGGTCACAATATCTTTTCTATGGTTCTGACAGAAATATCCAAAGAAAATTTTGAAATCAATCAGATTATTGACATTATTTTGCTAAAGAAATTACACACAACAGGAGTACAGTTTGTCAAACAAGTGGTATATAACGATACTCTCAATCATTTTCTTCCAATAGATTGTTTATGACTACTAAGTCTTGTATGTTAAAAATCTTGATCAAGACTTAGCAGTAGAGATTGGGACAACTTCAACAATCATGTCCTTGTTCTTGAGATTCCCGACAAGCTACATCACGCAAGTAGCAACATATTGTCCTCCAACACTTTGCGAGCCGTCTCTCTGGTCAGACGCTGGCTGCGAGGACGCCCTTTTTGGTTTAAGAGTTGGGAGCTTGAAACTGGGGGCACCTTGAAGTTCCTCATCTCGATCATGCCTCAAAAATGGAGTCACTTCAACTAAAGCCTAACAGCTATACAGTCCATCCAATGTGACATAGTTTCGAAGGTGGGTTATGAGCAATGTACCGTACCAGTCCAACCTATAGCGCACACGTCGATAAGTACTGCTAGATGCTGTTCTTCTCGATGGATAGCGTGTCGTCCAGCTGAGCTCTCTCGTCACGTCAGTAGTCCATCGGGTTCACGGGGTTCATGGGGTTCACAAATAGAATTACCCCTCATAATTTGGCCGGTCCGACGCATGAGCCAGTCAACTGTACATCCAAATGGAGACATGATCCCCGGTTGAGTTGTAATGGTCGAAACCGAGTACCGTCAGGTTTCCGAGCGCCCAGAGCCTCCAATATCACTTTCCAGTGATAGATTTCAACTCCCGCTTCTACCTCTTCGCATGCTTGTTCTTGTAAGATCGTCAATTCGGAATCTTTGCAATCATCGAGTTCAGAGCCGACTCAGAGTACAAACCACTCCGCGAACGAGTACGAGACTTGCGTTCAAACCCAGTCCAGCAGATGATCCAGAGAGGTCGTCTCCTCAACGTCCTGAACATGCCGTCATCTCCACCTTCGATCTCTTCAGTATTGGCGGTAGGTTAAGCTGCTTTCGCATGAATACAGATTAATATATTAAGACCTTACCAGTCGGTCCTTCCTCGTCTCATACTGTCGGTCCGATGCGTGCTGGAAAGATCTTTATCACGGACCTTGAGGAACTTGATCTGCTAACACAGGCACGGATATTCGTCTTTTTCTCCAAATGTTTCCATGTCAACGCGACTGACTTTGATAGATCAAGACCCTTAAAGTTACCTTGTGAGTTTCAGTTATAATTCCCGACTCCCTGATATGATGTTCGAGCGCGCCTTTGCTTTAGGTATGGTTCTCTTGCAGCGACAGGTACTCGAATCTAATTTGCTCTCCTTACATATCCTCATAAATGACAATCATTGCTTGCAGGAAAGGGGTAGGTGCTGTCTTCACCACATAATGCCAACTCTCTCATCGAAGGTATTAGCCATCATACTCCACAGGCAATACTTCTCGGTTTAGAAGGTCAAACATATTGGCTGCTTAACCCTCTTTCCGCGAAATTGATATAATAATGGGGTTTTATAGGTTCAGATCCGGAAACTATTGATACTGGCTCTATTACCGTTCGCTACGAATCGATATTAGCTAATAAAACTCTTCTCCTTGGAGGAAGGCACCGAATCTCTTACAACATTGAACGTGACATGGTCTGGCACTGGGATCGCGTGTTAAAGACCCATCCAAATGGAATGCGTTTCAGTGTTTTCGGGGAAGATGGCGAGCTTCTAGCGAAAAACGATTATTTTAGCGTGGGAGGTGGCTTTGTCGTGAATGAGAAGACTCAAGGTCTGTCGGGAACTATTGATTCCATTTCACCGTTGACCACTCTCAGTGGATGAAAATATGTTTTATAAGGCAATCGATAAACGAGCAGTGCATGAGTCGAGACGTTACCAAAACCACTCCTTTTCTAATCCAGTGAATACCTCATGTGGAGTTTCCACCTCAAATTCGAATTTCTCAATGACAGGTGGAATCGCAGCGAAGGACTTTCAATCCACTGTTGATCACCCACCTTATCCCTTCTTTTCGGGAGATTCACTTCTGGCCTTGACGAAGAAACATAACGTCCGTGGTGATTCTCTCTTACTACTTCTGGAATTGACCGAACAAATACAACAGTTGACAATCGCGCAAATTGTGCACGATAACGAGGTCTGTTTCTACCGTCGTGTTCTGACTGTCTCTGACCTGCGCGTCAGAAATTTTTTGGCTACAGTGACGAGGACATATATGCAAAGGTCCGTGATATTGGTGTTTAGCCATGGTTGTCCAGTTCCTTCATCTGCAATACTGCGCAGATCATGAAAATATGGTCAGTTATGGATGAATGTATCCATACAGGAGTGACGACCTCCGAAATAACCCTTCCTGGACGTTTAGGCTTGAGACGACGAGCTCCCGGCCTTTACAGACGACTGATGCGAGGGTGAGCAGGATAAGAAAGCAGGTCATCAGCAAGGCAAACGATTGATCCAAATTTGTAGGATATATCCTGGCATAGCAAGCCAAAACTTGTCTCGTCGAAACTTTCCTCAAATCCGCTTAGCGCCTCAAGTTACTGCCTCCATATCCTCCCCTCCCGAATACGTCGAGGGCGACCAAGAGAATGTCGATGCAAAGACAACTCTTGGGCCATTTCTCAGCAGGCTGCGAACTGCAGCGCGCGTATCTCGAGTTGTTGGATCATTTGATCATGCCATCTTGCCTGTGGCTCCTGTAAGCGTATATTTTCCTTTCTCTGCTCCGATGCTGAAACGAACGGTACACCATATCAAGCGAAAATCTGACATTCCAGCTGTCGACTTCTTGTCTTGTTATGCTATTGCTGTGAACGAAGTCAACGCATCTGGCGGACGCATCGTAACGTCTCCGACTAATGGAGCTGCAGGTGTCATACCAGCCGTTTTGAAGTACATCGTTGAGGTCAGTCATAACCGCAATCACTGCTCTATGATAGGCGATCCACCGTTGTCGTCCTCCACAGTTTATGAGCGACGACCCAGAAAAGAGCATTCAAACCTTTCTGTTGACTGCCTCCGTGAGTTGAGCTTTTTGACGACTGTCCAGATTGATGGGAAAGTTTTACTTGTTTTCAAGGCCATTGGCATGCTTTTCAAGCGTGGTAGTACTATATCGGCCGCTGAAGGTGGATGTCAGGCGGAAGTCGGAGGTTCGTATGCTCTGCAATAAACGTCAAGTGGCCTGCTGATACTCAGTCTGACAAGTGGCATGTTCGATGGCGAGCGCAGGATTCGCTGCGTGCATGGGTGGTAAGAAAACATCTAGACATTATAATGATTCTGACCGCCGAAAATGTCACGGCTAGCTTCTCCAGAGATCGTGCTTCAGGTAATGTTCACCGACATTTCAATGAAAGAGAGGAAGGGCTTACTGGCTTGCAGGCGGCAGAAATTGGGATTGGTGAAATAGATCACTAGAAAACTGTAAGAAATGTTTGCGCTGATGTCTTTTGTTAGAACATAACTTGGGGCTGACTTGTGATCCCATTGACGGCCTTGTGCAAGTTCCGTGCATTGTACGTGCTGTAATTTGTCTCCATTTCCTCTTGATCCGACCTTACCTGACAAATAAGGAACGTAACAGTATGGGAGGTAATTGGTCCAGTCGCTATGGAAATGATGCTGATTGTTCAAGACTCTTCACAGCTGTCAAAGCTATCACAGCGGCTCAGCTATCCATGGCTAGCGATGGAGCTCATAGTGTCACACTTGACGAAGCTATCGAAGCCATGCGACTCACTGCTCAGGACATGAGCGTCAAATATAAGGAAACCAGCCTTTCAGTACGTATCATCTTGACTCCTCGGTTGGTCTCGTGCGGATACTGAACCTTTGGAAGGGGCTTGCAGTAAGTGAAGAATTATCTTCCTTGATGTCTTGTCACAGTGTTGCAGAAATCCGTAAAGATTCCCCTTTCAGTGCCTGCCTGGCAAGTTCCTTTTTTGTTTAAGAAGTGCCCGTTTGTTTATCAAGTGCTATTTCATATTGTCGAAACAGCTGATAGACTTTCACCACCCTAAGAAGGCGTTCTCATTGAGAATCTATGACCCCATTCTTGATGTTCAGTTTACACTTCCTGCGTTTGCGTTCGATTGTTAGACGAAGTACAGATATCCTTCTATGAACAGTAGACTGTGGACAGTAGACAAATAGAGATTAGAACACCTGCCACGGTCTAGTTTCGTAGGTTTTGAACACACGAGCACACTTTATTGCACAGGAATATAAGCAGATTGAAACTCACGAGTCTTCTTCTATAGGACCTGGAGTCTGATGCTTTCTACTATCATTCAATCTTGCAGCACTTAGGAAAGGATGACAACAAGTGTCTATGAGAACCTTGAGAGTGGACATCGATTGGTGGCTTTCTTTAATACAAAACCGTCGTGCCAATTACGCTCAGTGTTCAATGTGGACATTGACACACATGACTTCAGGCTCATTAGAGCTCTGCTGTAATCACGGTATACTTGGTTCCAATATGTCGTGCCAGTCGGGGGTAGTGGACAACAAGGGCAAACAAAGGTTCCCTCGACCTCGGACATTGAGAGCAGTTCTTGCTATCACGACCACGATGGCTGCAGTGGACAACTCAAAACCGATAGCCTTCTGCGAACACCTTCAACTCTCGAGTCTTGGTGTCCAACCCGCGTCCATTTCATTCCAGGTATGTTGACGCGGCAGTGGTTGCTGGCGTGTACTGACCAAGTTTGCTAGGTTTGCAACATAACCCACAATCCAGTCCATAAACTGACACTCAGATATGTATAGACACTTACATTCGAATCTGACCATTTTATCTGCGTAAGAGAAAAGATCAATGAGCAGAACCAAGTTGTCATCATAGACCTCACCGACGCCAACAATGTCCTTCGGCGACCAATTTCTGCCGACTCTGCGATTATGCACCCGAAGCAGAAGATCCTGGCGTTGAAAGGCACGTTATTAGTTGCTGTCATTTCATGTAACATTGAATATATATTTGTATAGCTGGCCGAACTCTCCAAATCTTCAACATTGAAGTAAAGCAGAAAGTTAAGTCGCACGTAAACAACGAGGACATTGTATTCTGGAAGTGGATATCAGACAACACTATTGGCATGGTCACTGAAACGGCCGTCTATCATTGGACCTTATCGGATGCAAATTCCCCGCCCCAAAAGATATTCGATCGTCATCCAAGCCTCACCGGCGCCCAAATAATCAACTATCGCGCTACTCCTGACGAGAAATGGCTGGTTCTCATTGGTATATCGGGAAATTCTGCCAATCCCTCTGCTTTCAAAGTCAAGGGTTCGATGCAACTTTACAGCAGGGATCGAGGTGTCAGTCAACCTATTGAAGGCCATGCGGCATCTTTTGCCGAAATCAAGTTGGACGGTCACCAGAAGCCTACGAAGCTGTTTACTTTTGCTGTGCGAACGGCGAATGGTGCAAAGGTTCGTTTCTCGTGGCATAATATTGAACTCAGCTCAATCAAGCTCTTCCAATCAGCTTCACGTCGTTGAGATAGATCATACTGCACCTGACCCTCCTTTTACGAAGAAGGCTGTCGATGTGTATTTCCCTCCGGAGGCAATCAATGATTTTCCCGTCGCAATGCAAGTTTCGAAGAAGCACGGCATCATCTATCTCGTCACGAAATATGGGTTTATTCATCTTTATGACCTCGAATCTGGCGCCTGCGTATACATGAACCGCATTTCTGGAGAGACTATTTTCGTAACTGCAGAGCACGAGGCAACCAACGGTATCATTGGAGTCAATAAGAAAGGACAAGTCCTCAGTGTCAATGTTGACGAGCAAACTGTCATTCCCTACATTTTGACAACATTGAATAACACAGATCTGGCCTTCAAACTCGCTAGTCGCGCCAATTTACCTGGCGCAGACGATATGTATGTTCAACAATACCAGACGCTTTTCCAATCGGGACAATATGGGGAGGCGGCCAAAGTTGCAGCGAATTCTCCGCGGGTAAGATTCAGCTGACGTATAGATGTGGACTGCGACATTCATCAACCGTCTATAGGGCATCCTTCGAACTGTCGCGGTTATTGAGTCGTTCAAGCAGGCACCCACACCTCCTGGTGGTCTCTCTCCCATCTTGCAATACTTCGGCATCTTGCTGGAGAAAGGTGAGCTCAATCACCTGGAATCTCTGGAGCTCGCACGTCCTGTATTGCAACAAGGGAGGAAGCAATTGCTTGAAAAGTGGCTCAAAGAAAACAAGGTATCATGTTCTAATTGAATGATGGCTCCCTTCGTAATTCTCATTTTGCAACAGCTTACTTGCAGTGAAGAACTTGGCGATATTGTGCGCCTGCATGAGATGACCCTTGCACTCAGCGTCTATCTCCGTGCCAACGTCCCCAATAAAGTCATCGCTTGCTTTGTCGAGACAGGTCAGACAGATAAAATAGTGTTGTATGCCAAGAAGGTTGGACACCGTCCGGACTATGTCGCACTATTGCAGCACATCATGCGTGCGAACCCCGAGAAGGGTGCTGAATTTGCGACACAGCTTATCAATGACGAAAATGGTCCCTTGGTCGACATTGAAAGGGCAAGCATTTTTCGTCGATCACGTTTGACAAGCAACTAATGTCGTTGGTTCTGATAGGTAGTTGATATCTTTATGTCCCAGAACATGATCCAACCTGCGACCTCTTTTCTTCTCGACGCACTCAAGGACAACAAGCCTGAACAAGGGCCGTTGCAAACACGTCTTTTGGAGATGAATCTCGTTCATGCTCCGCAGGTCGCAGACGCGATTCTTGGGAACGAGATGTTCTCTTACTATGATAGACCCAGGATTGCTAATCTGTGCGAGAAGGCTGGTCTATTGCAACGTGTATGTCTGCATACTTTCAGAGTTGATGCTTTTTGACATCGTCTGTCAAGGCCCTCGAGCATTACGAAGATTTGGCTGACATTAAGCGTGCTATTGTGCATACGACGACGCTTCAACCGGATGTAAGATATTTTCACTACTTCAACCATTCATTATCGTCTGACGGAAGCTTTAGTGGCTCGTTAATTATTTCAGTCGTTTGACTACGGAACAATCAATGGGCTGCCTGAACGAGATGCTTCGGGTCAACATTCGTCAAAATCTTCAGGCTGTAATTCAAATTGCTACAAAGTATTCGGACATTCTCGGACCAGTCAAGTTGATTGAAATGTTTGAAAGTTATAAGAGTTTTGAGGGTGCGCCAATTTGTCCCATCTCTCGCTCATACCAGATTGATTCTTATATCAGGCTTATACTACTATCTTGGCTCCGTCGTGAACCTGAGCGAAGATTCCGAGGTACATTTCAAGTACATTCAGGCGGCAACGCGCACTGGCCAGATTCGAGAAGTCGAACGGATCTGCCGAGAAAGCAATTTTTACAATCCAGAGAAAGTCAAGAACTTCCTTAAGGAAGCGAAGCTTTCTGATCAGCTCCCTTTGATCATTGTTTGCGACCGCTTCGACTTCGTGCATGATTTGGTTCTTTATCTCTACCAGAACGGTCTCACGAAGTTCATCGAGGTCTATGTCCAACGTGTCAATTCAGTTCGGACACCTCAAGTCATTGGGGGTCTTCTCGACGTGGATTGTGACGAGACAACGATCAAAGGGCTACTTGCCTCTGTCACCGGTAACTTCCCTATTGACGAGTTAGTCCACGAGGTCGAAGAGCGCAACCGTCTTAAGTTGATTCTTCCTTGGCTTGAAGCTCGCGTCCAGGCAGGTAGCCAGGATACTTCGGTTTTCAATGCCCTTGCAAAGATTTATATCGATAGCAACAATAATCCTGAACAATTCCTCAAGGAGAACAACGTGCGTTTGTCCTGTTTTGTTTTCCAAGCTGATGATTTGAGCCTTCCTGTCTGTCTAGCTCTATGAACCTCTCATTGTTGGGAAATTCTGCGAGAAACGGGACCCATACTTGGCATATATTGCATATGCCAAGGGGCTTTGTGACGATGAGCTTATTACGATCACCAATGATAACTCCATGTTCAAGCAACAGGCTCGATACTTGGTCAAACGTCGTCAACCTGAGCTCTGGGCCCAAGTCCTTGTACACGATAATGTGCATCGTCGTCAGCTTATCGATCAGGTTTGGCCAAGTTCCTCGCTCGTGAGCTCCGCTAACAAGCTATAAAGATCGTAGCAACTGCTCTTCCTGAATGTACAGATCCTGACGATGTGTCTGTCACTGTCAAATCCTTCCTACAGGCGGACCTCCCGATTGAGCTTATTGAACTTTTGGAGAAGATTATCATTGAGCCGTCGCCCTTCAGCGAGAACAAAAATCTTCAAAACTTGCTTTTGCTGACAGCTATTCGTGCCGATAAAGGGAAGGTTGTTGGATATATCAATAAGCTTCAGAACTATGAGGCTGGAGAGATCGCCAAGATTGCCACAGATCACGGTCTATATGAAGAAGCTTTGACTATATACAAAAAATACGATCAATTCGCAATGGCTATCAATGTTCTTGTCGAGCATATTGTCTCAATCGACCGTGGACTGGATTTTGCGAACAAAGTCAATCGGCCTGAGGTGTGGAGTAGGCTTGCAAAGGCTCAGCTTGATGGTCTCCGTATCAAGGATTCTATCGGTAGGTTTCTTCGTTTCATTTGGGTCTAGCTGACAGTGTTTCCAAGACTCGTATATCAAGGCGGAGGATCCCGCTAATTTTGCCGAGGTCATCGAAATTTCCAGTCGTGCCGGAAAGCATGATGATCTCGTCAGATTTCTACAAATGGCACGTAAAACTCTTCGAGAACCGAGAATTGACACCGAACTGGCTTATGCATACGCCAAAACTGACCGCCTTCATGACATGGAGGACTTCCTGGCTATGACCAATGTCGCGGATATTCTTGAAGTTGGGGAGAAATGCTTCGAGGATGAGCTTTATCAAGCCGCCAAGTTACTCTTTACCAGCATTTCTAACTGGGCTCGTCTCGCTACAACGTTGATCTATCTCAGTGAAAACCAGGCTGCTGTGGAAAGTGCACGGAAGGCAGGAAATACTCAGTAAGCGTTTGACTAATTTTTGTTTGACATAGCACGTTCTAATCTGGGTTATTAGAGTTTGGAAGCAGGTTCACGCTGCTTGTATTGAGAAGTCCGAATTCCGCCTCGCTCAGATTTGTGGTCTGAACATCATTGTCCATGCGGTATGCCGTCTTTCTAGTGATGCGGTAGTCGAGTTCATTAACGAAGTTGTAGGAGGAATTGAATGCATTAATCTCAATTTATGAACGTCGTGGACACTTTGACGAGGTTGTGAGCTTGTTGGAAGCTGGATTAAGTTTGGAGCGCGCCCACATGGGTATTTTCACAGAACTTTCAATTCTTTTGAGCAAATACCGACCAGCGAAACGTGCGCTTACTCTACCTTGCAAGCCGACAGCAATTAATTTGTTTTGTTCTAGTCATGGAACATCTCAAGCTATTTGTTTCTCGCATCAACATCCCCAAGGTATACATCATCTTCTTTCTTTTGAGATGCCTTCATTTTTAGTAATGTCTTCTAGGTTATCAAAGCAACGGAAAAAGCGCACCTATGGCCAGAACTTGTCTTCTTGTACATCAAATACGACGAGTTTGTATGTCTTGCAGTGGTTTCTTTGATCCTTTATCATCTGATGCATAACAATCTAGGATAATGCAGCTTTAGCAATGATCGAGCGCTCCGCAGATGCTTGGGAGCACAATCAATTCAAGGACGTTATCGTCCGTGCTGCCAACGTTGAGATGTAAAAATCACTACCAATATCGAGATTAAGAGATCCACTGACGTTGTTTTATAGCTACTACAAGGCTTTGACCTTCTACCTCCAAGAACAACCCACTCTGCTGACAGATCTACTCACTGTCCTCATCCCGCGTATCGACCATAGCCGTGTCGTTCGTGTCTTCCGTCAGATCGATCACATCCCCCTGATTAGGTCCTATCTCATTGCTGTCCAACATGTAGGAGAATTTGGAAATATCTTGCTCTGTGCTGATCATAAGGAATTTTTAGCTGAACATTGAAGCCGTCAATGATGCATACAATGACCTTCTCATTGAAGAAGAGGATTACAAGACACTGCGAGACTCGATAGACAGTTTTGACAACTTCAATAATATCAGTCTCGCGCAACGCTTGGAGAAGCATGATCTATTAGAGTTCCGCAGACTTGCTGCACATCTCTACAAAGTGCGATTACTTGACTTCGTCCACATCTGGAATGCTCAAATCACTCTAGAAAAACAAACGCTGGGAAGAGTCGATATCCCTTTCAAAGCGAGATCGCCTCTTCAAGGACACTATGATCACTGCGGCAACGTCTGGCTCGACGGAAGTTGCTGAGGATCTGTTGTCCTATTTCGTCGACATAGGCAACAAGGAGTGTTTTGCTGCACTTCTATTCATCTGCTTTGATCTACTTCGCTCCGATGTTGTTGAGGAACTATCCTGGCGACACGGTCTCAATGATTTCCATATGCCGTACAAAATTCAAGTCCAGCGGTCGCTGGTTGACAAAGTATGATTGGTTCTCGAAATTTGAAACGTGTAGTTTTTTATTTCTCTCGCGCAGCTGTCACTATTGGAGAAAGAAGTGCGGGAGCGGTCAAAGAAGGATGCTCAAAAGGAGCAGGCAGAGTCTGAAGCTCCCATTATCAATCCAGGATTTGGAAGTACTTTGTTGCTAACTAATGGGTGCGTTCTATTCTGTTGACTTCTCCTACCATTGCTCAACTTGTTATAGGTATGCTGGGCAGGTACCTCCAATGAATAGTATACCGCCTGCAATGACTGGCTTTGGAGCTTTCTAGACGCAGCATTATTATACGTGTATTACATATTGGACTTTAATTCCCTTTCACAGTGCACTACGAATAATCTGGATATGGGCTCTGCATTGAGAATGCGTGGGGCATTGAGTTCGATCTATATAAGGATGAGCCTGCTGCGTACATGCGGTAACAAATGATATGGTTGGTATACATAGATGGTATGATGCAAGGTGATCATAAAAAATTCGTAACGAAGCAAAAATCAAACATATGGGCAGAAACATATCCGTCCGTTTTTCGGTGACATGGCACTCCTCATATCACATTACAGTACAACTCCCATCCCTCCCACGCTTTGTCCGCGTAGTTAGTGCAACGCGTGCCGCCTCATAGAAGACCTCAGTTACGCCCCGATTATGTTTAGAGCTACATTCTGTAAGAGATGATTGGCTAAATTAAGGATGCAGGGCAAGAAAAAAGATGTACCAAGATACCGGCTTGCTCGTATTCGTCGAGCAACAGCGAGGCCCTCTTCATATTCAACTGCATGGGTACCATACCGCTGTAGACGCTCTCTTACACCCCGATCGTCACGTAGATCACATTTGAGGGCTCAAAGCGAGGTGAGCAAAGGAAAATGAATTTCGGTAAAACACCAACCTACAAGCACCAACTTTGATAGGTTGGATGAATGCGGAAATTAGATAGGCCAAATTTCTCTCACCTTCACTCCTGGACAGTATTCGAGGATCTCATCTATCCACTGCGTGTCTTTTTAGAAGAGAAAGAAGGTAAAAGGAGAACATTCCTTCACCTTTGCCTCGACATTTTCCAACGATACCGGATTGTCCACCTGTTTAAAGTACATCAACTTTACAGGATCTGTATCAAAATTGCGATGCGCACAGAAAAGCATATCATAATAACGTGAGTCTCTGCGTATGATAGCGACCGCAGCCGGTCGAATTCTTCCTGGCCTGCAGAAGAGGAAAGGGTTTCTGCTTGTTAGGTTACCTGAGAGAAGATACCTGCTGTATCCCATAAACTTAGCTCCACCGCCTGGTCGTCGACTCGAATGTCCTGTACATAATTCTCAAAAACCGTAGGTTCACTGTGTCCAAGGTATTAAGTAGGGGTCGGAAACCCAGCGAAGTGGCATACTATACTTGTGTGAAGAAACCGCGAGTGAAGACATTAAGTAATGAGGTCTTGCCTGCAAAATTACGTGTCGATGTCTGAGCTCGGAAGATGAGGGAATTGAATACCACATGCGCCGTCGCCGCAAACTACAACCTAAACGGATTGATTCATCACATGGGTCAATCATGTGGTGGTATATATCCATACCTTTCTTTGTATCTGGTGGAGATCTGAGCGAGAAGAAAGAGATGAACTGAGATGAACGCACTGGCTTACGGCCAAAGCCCGAGCCACTGGAGGAGGAGCCGCAGAGAGACATGAGGGGAGGAGGGTCAAGGAAAGCGAGTCATGTGACCACACACAGCTTGTTCCTACTCTTCCATGTTTCGTCTGGCATCCCGCGCATTCGCTCGTTCCTTCTCTTCCACCTCGTACAGACACGACTTTCATTTCGACACTCACCATTTTGTCCAGCGTCTGGAACGCGAGGGCCTCAATCGCGCCCAGGCCGAGGGCATCATGTCCGCCATGGCCGAGGTTATAGACGAAAGTATACGCAACATGACGAGTAATATGGTCACTAAGGCCGAGTATGAAAAGGTCCGTCCTTCGTGACTCATCCAAACTCAACTTTCTTATTTCGGTTGTCTCCATAGCGGCATTATACCCAGCAAGTCGACTTTGCGCAGATTAAATCCGAACTCCAGCTCACGGAAAAGAACGATCTTGCAATGATCAAAGCAGAGAACGACCGGCTCGTTGCAGACATCGAGAAGCTGAAACAAAGATTGCGTGAGGAGATAACACGTACACAAGCTGGTGTGCGTCTTGATCTCAATCTCGAGAAAGGGCGCATGCGCGAAGAGAGTAGCCACCAGGAACTGAAAATAAAAGAAGTTGATACACGCATTGAGCAGGAGATTGCTGGTTTGCGCACTGCTATCCAAGCTTCCAAGGTGAGTCCTATTCCACCTTCATCCTTCGCAGTTAAATCGACTTGCTGTCAGGCAACAACCTTGCAGTATCTTGTTGGTTTCGGTATGTCATCAGACCTCCTTTCGTGGTCATTACATTTCTCAATGCGTTTGCAAAGTTACTGGATGCTCTGCATTGTTGATGGCATACATGAGATTCAGAGTATGACTCGACTATGTATTTCCTACTAGACTTTCTCCTTCCACTCGCCTCACAATCATCCTGAACCAGGACAAAGCGCGACCATGCTGAATTGCATACTCGAAGTATTGGCCAGATACTCTCCTTTGACGACCTTTGCCACGTCCTGAGAGTGGCGTTCTAAAGTTGTACTACTCCATGGACTTGACTGTCACAACTCACCTCCAAGAAACTGCCCTGGCATTCTCCTCGGTCAATAGGACCCGCACGCCGTCCATCTAATTCAACAATTCGGTATCCGCCTGGGCTTTTAGGCCCCCTCACCGCAGGTGCAGGGACAAAGCAGGTAAAGTGGAGGTCTGTGTCAAGGTCGGTAGGTACTTGAGTCTGGCCATTGGAAGCAGCCTGAGCGTGGATATTAGCAAAGAGAGGAGTAGTTTCTAGTAGGTTTGCGCGTTCTTCAGGTGTCTTGTCTGTTGTAATCATAGAAAGCTGTTGAGGCAAGAAAACGGCTGAAGCTGACATGCATACCTTTGCAATCATCGATGAACTGTGCAATAGGACTGTCTGGAGAGAAAGTGACATTGGACTGGGAACAATTGGGTCGGATGCCACAATGCAAAGTGTGAAACGAGGGCTCACATTCGCCAATGCGTGCAACAAGCCAATCGTGCCACACGCATTGGAGATCTACAATGCAGGTATAAGATTTGCTATCGGACGAGAAGATATTGCATGTACTGTTTGCTTGATCCAGAGGACGGTGGGATCCAGAACAGGCTGTTCACCATCCTTAAGCTTTTCGTCTTCTTCCTTTCGCTTGTTTTCCAATGTCTCAGTAATAGGGAACAACAGCACGACGGCCTTGACAGGCTGAGGCACCATAGCCAGGAGCTACCATTGTGGAAATGGGTTTGTTTGAGACATGAATACTGTAGCGATCACGGTACCTCAGGATCCAGACCGTAGACATCCTCAAACTGTGCTTGAGATAGAACGAGACCGGCTCTCTCTGACCACTGTCAACCAGTCATAAATAAGACAAGACAATTTGAAAAGTCGGTGAGAGACTGACAGAGTTAAAAATCTGATACACCATTCAGTCAGTAAGTTTCCAATAGTGAGCGTACACCATGCCTCTGGATTACTTTCGAGTGGGATCCAACGATCACCGGGCATCTGGACCCTACTTATTGACATTCGAATGAAATGTTGGTGGTAGTGGGTCTCAAACAAGATACATATATACAAATCGTCATGGCTAGATTGATTACTGACGCGCGCAACGGCATACAAAAACTATCTAATCGATAACGTTTGACAGGATCATCCAATCAGAGTCAATTAATTCCCAGTCCAGCCTTTGGGCTGCACGTAGACTAATGAGCAAACATTACACAGATTATTGTTGACACTCACTTTGACTTCGTCTCCAAGTTTCCGTACTAGGATTGAGGGGCGCTCTGCCGTCTTCATTCCCACTTCTCCATCATCCCACGTATAGCTAACCGCAATCGCAAGTTTTGTCCCGTCACAATTAAAAGCAAGCGATGAAATAGGATTCGCAAATTTCGGATACTGACGCAATCGTTTTTTCACCTTGTGGTCCCAGATCGATACCGTGGCATCAGAACCAGCGGATGCAAACGTGTTATATCTTTAAGTCCGCGATGAAAAAAAAAGATGCACTAAACTGCTGAAGGACTAACATGGGATGAAATGCTAAGGCATTGACAGGCCAGACGTGGTCTACATCGTTGATTGTTTGTCGATGGCACTTGAAAGCATATTTCTTCTCCTGTACGGCTGGAGAAGGGTCAAAATATTCAACTGCAATCCGGCCTTCTACAGAAGCTGTCGCGTAGCCTGTGAATACAGAGATACGTCGAAGTTTCATTCACGATCGAAAGGTGTTCCTCTACCTTGACCATCAGGCATGCACGCCAGGGATCTCGTCATGAATTTAAGGCTGCTTTCGCGCTGTTGCAAAGGGGCACCCATTTTGCGAACATCATATATGTTGAAGAGTCGACTGGCCATGGCTGCAACCAGGGTGTTGTTGACAAGATCAATTTGATACACACGTTCCGCTGTATCGTGCGAGGATTGCTGAGGGCTACTTGCGCGAGAGTCCCAGAATCGAAGTGTGCGATCCCATGAACCGGTGATGAGGGTGTCTAGAGGGATATCAGCAATATCAAGGGGGAGTACTCGAGGAAGCGCACTCGATTCACGAAAGTAGGCCATGGTAGAGATGGAGTCATTGTGGGCACCGAGATTCCGCATATTTTCGGTGCCAAGATCCAACCTACATCACATATCAGCTTTCTTTTGGATGGAAAAAAGAGGGAATTTGTTACATACTCCCGAACTGAAGTGTCTAGGCCGCCACTGAAAGCATGGGTGGCATCTGAGAAACAGCATGCGAGAACAGGTGCTCTATGGTCGAATTTTGCTTTGACCTCGCCCTCATTTCCTTCCTTGTCCCGGACCTCGTACAATCTAACAGTCTAATGATCGTAAGAGCATGCATACTTAACAGAACGGAAATGGATTCACCGCATCCCATGACGAAGCTAGTAGATGATCAGGATTTGCGGGAGAAAACCGAACAGAGGATATGCTATCGAACGGAGGAGAAGGAAGCGTTATCTGCTCGTCTTAATTTTTATAAATGGAAGCGGGAGGTTAAGCTGAGGAGGCACATACTTACCACTCATTCTCAACGACAACTTCCAAGTGTATGGTCTGAGTTTGAAATCAACCAAACTTGGTCCATTTTCGCCATTCGACCTACCCTAAACTCCGAGTTCATCACCAATTACGTCGACCAAGGCAATCAAACCATCCTGTTCATCGTCAACCACGACGAGTACGATATTTTCACTATCAGTTGATCTGAAACCATCCTCATTATGTCCGATTCATTTGCTGATCTCTGGAATTCGTCGGCCCCTACTAAGCCTGTACCGCAACCACAAAAGCTCGGATCACTTTCAACTAAGAATGCAGTCAAATCAGCTCAACCCGATGCATTCTCGCTGCTGTCGTCGGTTGGCTCATCAAACCCTAGTTCAAGGTCTATGTCGCCTGTGGTTACTGGCGGAACATCTCAGCGAACGACTTCAAATTCGACCACGAAATCGTTATCGAACGGCAATAGCGACGCCTTCAGCAGCCTGCTGAATGGTTCTCTGGCCGCAAGTACCAACGATAACACCAGAATGACCATGGCCGAGAGGGCCGCGGAGGCCGAGCGCCAGAAGTTGGAGAATCTGAGGAGACACGAGGAGACAATCAAGACACCCACCTTGAACGTCTGGGATGGACTTGATAGCCTTGCAATGAGCAGTACACAGCCTGTGCCTCTGTCGTCGTTCAAGTCAAGAGAGGTATTGCTCGATGATGACTGGGGTCTTGATGCATCTACATCTCAGCCAGCCAGCCAGGCGGACATACCGCCTGCGTCCGCAGCTACGACGGAGGGTAACGGTTGGCCAGATCAAACTGCAAACAAATCCGTAGAACACAAATCTGTCTCCCCACCTCCACACATACTCGGGCAGATTGTTGAAATGGGTTTCTCAGTACAACAGGCCCGCATCGCCCTTGCTGCGACCGACAGCGGGCTCGACGTCCCGGCCGCACTCGAGACGTTACTGGCAAACGGATCAGCTTTTGATGCCCCTCATCCACGACCTTCGCCTCAATTACGGGAGCAAGCAGACAAGCTCTTAACGCACGCAAGCGAGATTGGTTTGAACATGTTCAGTAAGGCAACCTCTCTCTGGAAGGAGGGTAAGGAACGGGTGCAGAAGGTATATGTAGAACGTGCGACGGTAGCCGGGACGTCAAATGGGCGACCAAGATGGATGACGGAACAAGCGTCACACCAGTTGCGGCAAGAGAGAGCAACGGAACCCAAGACCGAGCCTACTGTGGCGGATCTTTTTTCGGAGAATCCACAGCCCATCGCCTACATATCGCCCTTCCGGCGTCGTACACCTGCCTCTACTGGTGCAGTAGCTTCCTTGGCTGAGTCCACGTCATGTTCCACACCTCCTGCACGCTCCGTGGAATGCCCATCGTCGCCTGTACGACAACGAGCCAATCTCGTTTCTGCTTCCCAGTCAGCACTTGCAGCTGCTCACCAGCACAAGGAAACAGGATCTGCGAAGTTCAAGCTTGGTCAGTATGCTGAGGCTGACGCGGCCTATAGTTTGGGGATCAGTGCACTACCACCCGGCCACCTCCTGCTCGTGCCACTCCATAATAATCGCGCGCTCGCGAGGCTACGTACTGGAGATCATACTGGGGCAATTCATGATGCTGGGGCTGTGTTGGACCTGATTGGTGTAGGTTATCATCCGCAACGTGAAGCCAAAGTAGAGAAGGAGGAAGCAGGTGCGGGCGTTGATCTCGGTGGTGCACTAGTGAAAGCTTTGAAGCGGAGAGCGGAGGCATGGGAGGGACGGGAGAAATGGGAAGAAGCCGCGGCAGACTGGGGTGTACTTGCAGGACTGGAGTGGGTTGGGCAGAAGGCAAGAAGTGAGGCAGTGAGAGCGGCAGGAAGGTGTAGGAAGATGCTGGTGCAGAACAAACAGGCAGATGCTGGAGATAGAGCACCAAAATCTGTGGCATCTACACCAAAACACAGACCACATGTCACGTCCGCTTCGTCATCACAATCTGGTGTGCTCTCTCAAGCATTGGAGAATCTGCGCACTGTGAACGATGCGGCAGAGGCAGAGGATCAGTTACGACATGAACTCAAGGATTCCGTTGATGCAAAGCTTGTAGCATGGAAGGGGGGGAAAGAGATCAATATTAGAGCACTGCTGGGGAGCCTTGATATTGTGTTGTGGCCTGAGCTTGGCTTGCAAAAGGTTGGCATGGCAGAGCTCGTGACACCTGCTCAGGTGAAAAACAAGTATACAAGGACAATTGCAAAACTTCATCCAGACAAGGTCAGCAGTTGGGTATGTCTGTACGATTATTCGAAAACTGATATCTCTTGCAGCTGAACTCGAGTAATCCAACTGTAGAGCAAAGAATGATTGCCAATGGTGTTTTTGGGGCACTGAATGAAGCATGGAATGCATTCAAACAATAGAGTCAGGTCAATAATTGCAGCACTATCTATAGCTTATTCATTATTCTGAAGAGAGATACAGGCTATTTTTTCAGGTACCGACTGTGACAGTGTGTGAGTGGGAACATTATTCTGTTGCGGAGAGACACATGACAATTAGATTACCATATTTGAAATACCTTTACTTCCCCACTACTATGTGGCTCTACTGATTTGGCTTTTGTTTGCACTCCAACATCATTGAGTCACTACTCCAAGAAAAATATCAACTTACTACAGACACAATCCTCTGTTCCCTATCACACACCATCCAAAATCAGTTCTGCAATGCTGTAACACCGAAATGGACTTTGCGCCTTAATGTAACTGCTTACCAGGAACCGACAGATGCCTACAATGATGCCCTACTAAACAAAACTCTTGTTTGAGACAGATGCAAAAGAAGATTATATCTACACACTTATCCAACCCGCTCAACTTCGAAGATACTCAATTTGATGGCACAAGCTACTTAACTTTCAAAAATCAAGTCCTGATAGCAGCACAAGCTCAAGGTGCTTGGGGGATACTTAGACAGCACAATTAAAAAGCTGGATTCCTGAATCATGCTCACTAAGAACTATGATACATTCTTGGATGGCAGCATGTCACTGAATTTTTTGATGGGACGAATCTCTTAAAGCATGTTGAAGACCTCAGAGAGAAGCGAAAGTCAGCAACCAAGAAGGGGACAAAGTTGGACAATGTAGCATTTCATATAATACTCATGGCCTCTGCCTCTATACTGGAATCATGGAACACTATCATATATATAGCTGGACTTTACACTATGACAAAATCAAAGGACATAATTGCTGCACTGCGCGCCCATTGGGACTGACTAGTCCTACAGAAACAGAAGGCCAGTAGATTCACTATAGTGTTACAAGCCTAAACCAACTAAGCCAAACCAAAGCTTATATGTATCAACCTAAATTTCTAGTGATCAGACCATGCAATCAAGAACTGTTACTGGAAGGGAGGGAGAAAAGAGGGAAAGTTCCCACCAGATGCCAAAGATGACAAAGCTCTCTCGAAACATTCACACTGGCAATGATGCTAGCTGTAAATGGGAGACTGAACGGACCTTAACTAAGTGTTAAAAAACCTGAATGTTGCCAGCAAATGAGTTTACACAATCAACCTGCATGTTAGACAACTGCAAGGAAAGATATATTACACAACCCTTATACACCCATGGCATAGAATACTTACACTGCTATTCTAGGTGACTATTGAAAACATGTGAATATTGGGACCCTGGGTTCCACCTGGGTTGTCTATCATGTTGATCATGTGGTTTAATAGGTTAATAGCAGCTAGGGAAAATTTTCAAAATCCAACAAAAAACTCATTATAGAGCAGGAATAACTGCTTGATAAACTTTGGGTCTTACTCTGCTAGCATGTGATTTAGCTATAGTCGTGAGGGAATGCTTACAATATAGGAAACCAAAGATATAGGGGCAAGCTAGAAAGAGATAAGAAGCAGCAAGCAAGCATAACAGCAGGTAAGTAGAATCAAGGGTTAAGTTAAAGGCAAGGTCATCACTATGGAGCTCACAGTCAGAGAGATGGATAGACCAGGGAATCACTGCTATTGTTCAGTAAGAGGATATACTATCCTGCTGACCAGCTTATATACTAAATCCATGGCCATGCTGTGACTAATGCTAGTGTAGGAAGTAGTCTGGGTATGCTAATCAGTAATGATATAACAATAAGTCAAAAGAAGTATAGAGTCTGATGACTATGAAAGGGTGACTGATACTCATGAGAAGGTGCAGGGGCTTGATGGTGATGATGATGATTACTCCTATACCTGCTGGGGCCCTATATCAGGTTCTACCAGTGTCTAAGGTGTCACCATTGTATCTTAATCTCTAATCTAAAGGCTCCTATCTACACAGTAGCCTGTGTATGCACCTGGAGTCAGACTGTTGACTATTGATAAGAGTCCTGCTAGTACCTCACTGGTGCCCAACCTTGTTACAAATGTGATTTGTTGAAGAAAGGGTGTTCTTATAGTGGGAAGATGCTATGTGGCTGGTTGGGGCCTCATGTCATCAAAGTGGTCCAGAAGGCAATACTGGTGTAGCAAGTGAGGAACTTTGTGAGGTGGCAGCAGGAGATACTAGCAGCTGGGGGAAATGCTACAATCTCTGGGGCAAGCTAGGTGCTTCCAATTAAACAGGATGGGAGGACAGGAGGGGAGGGGACATAGTGACCAAGGAGAAGCAAGTGAGGAAGACAAAGAGTCAAACAGTAGGCATTAGCAGTAGCAACAACAAAGAAATGGTACCAACTGTCAAGCAACCCACCTCAACTTCACCTGGTCAAATGGACAAAGGTAAGCATTGTTGAGTAGGGAGGATAATGAAGTTGCTATCAGCTGAGGTGGCTGTGGTAGAGGAGTGCTTGCAACTAGCAACTGCTATATGTAGCTGCTCCCCTAGGAGCTGATGTGGAGATGCTTGAGGTAGGGCCTATCAGTGTTTGGTACAAGACAATTTTGTTGTTCATACTATCCTGATTGCTAACACTAGTTTTCTAGATGAAATCAATATGGGGAGATAGCATTGTTGGATGGCAGCTCTAGCAACAATGATGATCTTGACACTAGGAGTTCTGATGCTGATGATGCTGATGTCCCAGCTGAGTCACCTAGCAAAAAGTGTCTTCAAGCATTAGAACCATTGCTATGGCCATCCCCCTACCTGATGACAATGGGCAAGGTCTAGAGATGCCAGTTAGGTGGTGTAAGGGGACATCCAATGTCTTATTAGAACACCAACTCTATCTGGTCTTAGTTGTACATATTGCATCATCTCTAGCATCATGGACTGACCAGCCATTGCCCCCTGCACCTTCTCATGGACATTAGTTGTCACTTTGTAGTAATTGGACTCTATTTCCCCTTATGCATTGTTTATCTCACAGTAGCTTAGTTACTTGGGCTGCTTACCATATTAGCATTAGTAAGCCACCACATATATATAAGCAGGTCAACAGAGTAGAATACTCTTTAACCTAATAATAACAGTGTAAGGGTACATCTGATGCTTCATTGGATTGTCAACACTATATGGTCTTAGTTGTATGTATCACATTATTCCTAGCATTTGGACTGACCAGCTACCCCTCCAGCAACCTCCCATGGACATTAGTCACCACTTTGTAGTAATTGGACACTATTTCTCCTTTTACATATTGTTGATTTCACTTTGCTTAGTCGCTCAGGCCGCTTACCACATTAGCATTAGTAAGCTGCCACATGTATATAAGCAGGTCAACAGAGTAGAATACTCTTTGACCTAACAATAACAGCACTTCCCTGGTCTATACAGTAAGCTGACTGTAAGCTCCATAGTGTTGTTCTGCCTTGCTTGCAATCCCTGTGAGTTCTTGCCTGCCTTGCTGCTGCTGCTTGCCTGCTTTCTAGCTTGCCTGCTTACTGCCCTTGCTTGCTTCTCTCCTGGTTGACCTTGCCTTGTGCAGATTAACCCACATTGTGAGCATCCCTTTACAGCTTGTTAGGGCCACTATGCAGTCTGCCCTCCTAGCCCACTGCATCCATCCTTGTTCCTACCTAGTTTGGGATTACCCAGCTAGTTCTTTAGCCTCCCCCTACCCCAACAACAGAGCGTCCCATGTCCAATTACTTTGTCAAATTTTCTGATGCTGGCAAATCTATTGAGAGACTGCAAACTCTCATTGCCAGCCTCAAGTGCAGGCTAGCAGCCCTTGAGTCCACTCCCTCATCGACACCTGCCACCTCTGCTGCCACCCAAACAGCCTCTGTGCCTAGTACCAGTGGTGCTGGTGCCCTGGGTACCTTGTCAATTTGAGCCACTTGCTCTTCCAGGCAGTCAAAGCAGAAAGAATGGGAAAGAGGACAGAGGAAAAGGAAGGAAAGTGACTGTATAGGAAGAGGAATGAGTGTAGAGGAAAGAAAGGAGTGTAGGGGCTCAGAAAGGGTGTCCCCTTACACTAGCTGCCATGCAGGAACAAAATCCTATAGAGGCAAATCAGCAGCTAATAGGTAGGGTTGACTTGGGATGGTATAGATGTGAGTGGTCCTGTTCAAGTTCCCAAAAACTCAGATAAAAGTGGTGAAGTGGTGTTGAGGGGGATAACAATGCTAGCCTAAGTTGCTAGGGTCATTGCTAGATGCTAGAGAACACTAAAAACACTAAAGGTTGCTATGACGAGGCAACCATGATAACCTTAGTCACTAGTACATGTAGTTTTTATACTAAGTAGGTTGCCATAATATCAAAATATTTGGTCCATGAGTGTTGTCAAGAAAATAAGCAGATGCAAATAGGAAGTATGTCAACTAAGTAAATAGAAGTATGATAAAGTCAAATCTCACATCTACATTATTGTTGTGGGAGGGAAATGGAAGGGAAGCAAGAAAGTCATGGAAATGTTGATGTGAGGTAAAATAAAAGCAAACTGATTAAAAAATTGAGGCATGCATAGAAGAACTGTCAGCAGAGGGTTGCTAGACTGCAGAAATATTGCCATTGGAAGGGAAGCAAGAAAGAAGTTGTGTAAGTGTTGATGCAAGAGGAAAATAGAAGCAAAATAATTAAAAAAAATGAAGCTTGGACAGGAGAACTGTCAGAAAATTAAATCAAAGGGTTGCTATAAGGGCGACCTCAGGGAGCTGCGGAACTCACACAACTGGCAGAGGGGGATCCAAAGTATATTAGATATAATAGACATATGACAATAGTAGCTAACTACGCACCTGGCAGAGGGGGATCCAAAGAGAATAAGTCTAAGGAGTCACTCTGCCAGACGCTCACAGAAAAATGTAAGTCACATGACCTCACATGACCTTGACATGTGATGTAGGTCAGATGATCCAGTCACCTGATTGAGTCACCTGATTGGGGTCACATGACATGGTCACATGCCTGGCTGAT
>JAGDQM010016894.1:0-23116 GCA_017580835.1 Termitomyces bulborhizus
ACCCCACTCTGTCCTGGAATCTCAGGGTCGGTAACCGCGCGCACTAGTGATGTTTTCCCCAACCCATATGAAATTTGGGCTTAAAGGCATCCATGCCAGGATATTGCCACTGATGAGGATTGATCCGCCGCCTTCTGGGTCGGGCTTACTTTATGTTGGGAAACAGTCAGCGCGAGTACATGTAACTTGAGACCTCGAGAGTTGCTTTCTCTTCGGCTCTGATGGTCTGAACAGATTGTCTTACTCCCATTCCGTGGTGATGATGTTCTGGAAGACAAACTCCTTAACCCATCACTCTGCCGAGGGAAGTCACCTTGTTCCCGAGATTTAGATTGTAAGTAATGTCGGATTTGTTCCATCCGACGATATGAGATACACAACAATGAAAGATGGAAAGAGACTTGCATTATGAGTGTCAGGTTTTTTTCATGCTATATACTGGCACCAGTCCCCAAATCCAGAAAGTGGGAATTGACATCATCCGGGGACCGCATTTTCAATCAGCTTATCATTTGTCTTGCGTTTTTCACAATTCTCTCACAAAGGAACCTTCGGTGGGACAATGCTGATTTCCCAAATTGCATGCAAATATTGTGAATTGACACTGTTAGAAATGCAGACCCTAAGAACAATATGAGCTTATTCCTTCAGTCTGATACAATTGACTATATTTGACTGTACCTAAGAACAATATGGGGTTATTCCCTCAGTCCGATACAATTGACTATATTTGACTGTACCTAGGAACAATATGAGGTTATTCTACGGTCCAGTCAGTTAAGTGTGTGAGTTGATGTTTGTAGTGTAACGTACCCCTCAGTCCGATACAATTGACTGAGGGTTGTGTCTAGCAATAGCTCGATTATATATGTGTCCGAGGTGAACAATGAATCCATTTTTCACCAGATGGTGGCCTTGTGGCACAACGCAGTTGATATTGACCCTGAATGTGACGGTCCAGTATCACAATATCCAACAGACACGCCTGCAGTTACGCCACTGCCACACCTCCAGACATCTCGTCATGATGACCAGAAAGGTTGAGATAAGACGCACGTAATGATTTGTAACCTCACCTGCTCTGTGTGCAGCAGATTTTCTTTCAGAATTTTCAATCAGAAGCAGCTAGAATTAATACAGATGTGGCTGCATTGTGGCAAAGTTATCCAACAGCTTCTTGCGCGCGAACCTGCCACGCTCGTATTCTTATCCGTACTGGGTAAACTTGGTCGTCTGCCAGAAAAATATTGGAAATAAAAGATACGTTGCAGCTGAAGGAACTGGACAAGAAGTGCAATCTTTATGTCTGGAAATATCATAAGGGACTTAACCGGATGCTTTTAATCGGAGACGCTGCGCCTGCCTTACATTGAAGAGGTCTTCCAGACTTATAACTACGGTGGCTTTTTTCTCCAACCAGCGACGCTCTTCATCAGTTATTGGATCAATGTCATCCTCTTTTGATTAAGGTTTGCTCCAGGAAGTGTTGCGTGTACTTGTATGATTTCGATCAGTGGAGACTTTGTAACGAAGAAGCCTGATGTTCTGGGGCAAGCGTGGTCTGGTAATGATGTGTGAGAAATGGCAGATTTTATATGTACTCGGCACAGATCCGTACACTTGATATCTGTTGCGCCACCTGACTTCAATGGCTTGTACACATAACCTCGTTCACTCATCGTGCTTCACAGCTTTGAAAGGATAGTTCCTAGATGGAAGCAGAACAAAGAAAATTGGTGTTGTTACAACAAACTACCTATACAAAGAGCAAGTTCAACTATTGATATATGCTTGACCCAACGCATTGAGTTGTCCGTTCGCATCAAGAAGATCTATAAGGGCTCGCTTGAGTAATCTGTTTGGCAACGATCAAATAGTCAGCCTACTATAATGGGATGTGCCATCTTGGCGCTGTTTGGGGGGTTTCAGTATGTTGTTTTAAATTCGAGACTCGGGTGATGTGGAACTTACGAAAAATGCAAACCAAGCGTATCCCTCAATCCAGTCGAGCGAATCCAAATATGTGATAGATGAAGTGAGGAAATTTAGTACCTCTTATGATTTCAAAGGGGTATCAGCACAGCCCCATCCTCAAGAAATCTTCAAGCTCACCATTATCATTGGTTGAGGTGGAAGCAAACTCCGTGACCCACAATGGATACTGAGGAAATTGACCGTGCATCTGCCAGATGTAATCGTAGAAATTTCCGACCCCGTCTCCGTACCTTCAAAGTTGTCTTGTGAAATCAAGGTTAATCAAAATAATAATCACTGCCTTTACCAGTGGAGTGGAATAAAGTCAATGGTGCAATCCGTGCAGTTGGAAAGAAATGAGGAAAGCCAAAGCCTTCCCATCGGACCATTTGTAACAGCAGGTGCACCTAGGCGAATACCTCGAGCAGATAGCGGTTGGATGTACTGTTTGTATAGCCGTGCGGCCGTTGCTGGCTCAATATTAGATTGCGAACCCAAGTCAGGCTCGTTGAAAGTCTGTTGTGGATGGCTAATCAGTCAAAAGTACCTGTGCATCTTTTTCCAAAAGAAATACCAAGACGGTCTTTGCACCAGATGACAATACAGCAGCTGCAAAGTTCTCTACTCCGCCGGCTCCCCATTGCATCGGGATATAAGGGATACCTGACTGCTGTAGATAATAGGGCGGCGATGCAGCCCAATTATACTGCCACGATATGACACTGCTGCTCTGTGCAGCAAGATTGATGTCATCTGTAATTGTGCTCTCCGCATATGCAAGGCCACGCTTTGGATTTTTGGCAGCAGAAACTAAGGAAACAAGGGAGAAACCTGCAGCGAGGAGACGGAGATGCATTGTGGAGCAAGAGGGAACAGATTCAGGTTGAAAGCTTTCTTCGAGCAAAATAAAGAAATCCAGAGGACGTCCACATGAGAGTACCTATTCCACCATGCGTCGATTTCTAACCGGATCCAGTTCTACCCATTTGTTCTGAGTTTTTCGAGTCTGCTTCCAGTGCAGAGATTTCTTCGTTAAGCCGAAAGCACCTCCTGACAGCAAGTAAATAAGTAAATGACAGATCTTCTGACCCATGGTCATAAAACCGTGAATGGTCATGAACCACACAAGCGGCAGTACAGCGTGGACACGATCTCGGAAAAAAAGAGTCCGATGAGGCGTTTGTGGCAGCATGTATCCTCCTCGGCGATGCTGAAAAGCATGTGCCAGGCTCGCCGGCGCATCGATCGTCCGAATCTGCTCCATAGCCAATGCTGCTGAACAGAACGAAATTAGTAGGGCAGTGAGACCATTCAGATTCAGTAGATCAGAAGCTTGATGGAGCTTTAGAACGATCACGCGCAGGTGTCGAAGTGAATGGAGTCGGAACTCACGTAAAACTCTTCCCCCAATTTCTTACCCAAAAGCTTCGGTCATTTCGAAGCTCCCCTGTTCCAATGACGCAGATCTAAAGTTGATCGTTCCCCCATCAATCAAATCGCGCTCTTAAAACTTAAGAGCCGTTATACTCATGGATAGCCAACTCCCTCGGATCATTCCGCGTGAACCAACAGCGTGACACTTGTGCTCTCAGCCTCATGCTTATGCACTATTTTGTTCTCCATTTGATAAGACCAAAGCTCTATGATATCTCCTTTCTCTATCCATAATTGTTGATGGAAGTGAGAGAGATTTATATTATGGTACCTGGTCATACCCGTCGCGGTTGATACTCCATACTCAAGGGAGTGGAGGCGAAGAGGCGTCCTATTTCTGTCACTCTCACCCGGTCATAGTGGAGAATCCTCGTCAATAGTGGTGGCGTTGCGAGATTTGTGACAAGATCGCTACTACATAAGTAAGTGATTGTTCCACGATAGATAAGCCGAAACACGGAAACGCCGCAACCAAATTCAGGTACAAAATGTTCACCCTTGTTATTTTCCCTCAGTTGTGCCCGGGCCCACAGCCGACTCTATTTACAGACATTTGCCAGTTGGTTTTTCTGACTTCAAACATTGGCGTTGAATAGGAAAAATGAACAATCTCCGCCGCCTGATCACTTGACCTCAAGTGGCCTCGTGGCGCACGCCTCATACACAAGCAAGACTTTCATTGAAAGCGCGAACAAGATTCTGGAGTTCATATTCTGATCACCTGAGTGACAAGGCACGAGGTACAACTGGAAGCACGGAGGGTATCATAAGTACTGTTTCGGGCAAAATCTACGAGTATCCAAGGGTTAGTATGCCATTGGTCTGTGCATCGTGAGCAGCTTACTACTAGCACCGTGAACCGTCTAGGTATGAGAGTTTTAAGAACTTCTAGAAGAAGTAATGAGCATGCAACATACGTGGATATGGCTGGATGGGTTAAAGTCGGGGTTGACGACAGGATCGACGCGTTCTTCATGAACGATTGATCAAATAGTGAAAAAGTACGATGACTTAGTACACACCTGATACAAGAGGCGCTCTGCAAGCGACGCGGAACCATGCATGTGCAGGCAAAGAAGAGGTCAGGGCAACCAAGACGGACGTGTAGAGTGAGGTGGGTCTCATATTTCGGAGGAGTCAAGTAGGTAAGTCAAGTTGCTCTGTTGGGAAGACATGCTGATTTTTATAGATTGGTCAGGGTAACCAAATATTAGTTATCGATTCAATATGAAACGGGATACACTCGCGAAAATGGAATCTTGCGAGACTCAAAACTTCCACTTGAATGTCACGATACCAGGTTTACGAGGTCGTGTGAAGATAACTGCATATTCCAATTTTTTGTGCTGTTCAGCCGGAATCGATTGGGGCACACCGTCTGCAATGCACCCAAGGTATACCCACCTTTCTGCATCTGTAAGAACTCTGCTTGAACCAAGGTTCAATGAGACACATGTCGTCTCCTTGCGATTACCCTTCATATGATTCTAGTCCAATGTTCCTTATCAAATAAATGATTCTCAATATGTTCTCAAGTGCTTGGCTAACGTCATAGGTTTTGCTTTGACAAGGCATTTGATGCCGTGTCAGCCGACTTGAATGCTAGCGCCACACGTCTTGAATTTGTATACTGGCCTGGACGAGACAGAAAGAAAAGTCCATTGTGACCATAACATGAGCAACCAACTACTCACAGGAAAACCATGTGTTCAGCATTTCCGATCTTCGTCAAAGATCTGGCCTTTGAATCGATGTGTGGTTCCATCTGACCACTGGGCGACACTTGCGATTTTGATCCATGGATCTTGTACCTTCCTGGCGGATAGCATATCGATTGATGTCTCGCATGATCACCCTTACCGAGAGGATACATATACATATTGGGGATTAGTGTCTGCAGATTCATCTTTCGGCTAAGCTGTGACATCAAGGTTGTGGTTCGGCGCGGCCGCGCCGTCTAGCTTTGAGAATCTCAATACCCTGTTGCTTGTGTCTTTCGGAGCTCTCTGAACATGTCTCGTGCTTCTGTATTGATCCGCATCTTGCAATTCAAAATTTTCTTACCTTCCATGAACGCGACAACATGTGCGACCTGAGCCTGTCGGCCCACTTCAGCAACCCTCATGATCTCCTCAGCAATTTCGGGTGACACTGTACTTGAGCATGTAAACAAAAGCTCTATTGACCAAAATCTTGATGAAACCCACCTTTTTCCGCGTCTGCCAGCTGGTTCGTTTTAATATCTTCAATGCCTTCCTCGACGTACTTTAGGTCCCGGAACAGATCATCGAAGCGAGCTTCCTTCGCCAAAGAGCGTTGTTCACGTTCCAGCATCTCCTCGTTTTCCTTGGCCTCGGAAGCTTGGCACGCCTTGCCCATGTCCAAGAGAAGGAGCTTCAGTTTTTCTGCTGCCTCCAAAGCAGATGATGGCATTGATATATCTCTGATGATACGCGGGATATACTCCACCTAGTGATATCATGAAGACTGATGCTTACTTGGGGACGCAAAGTTGGGTCAAAGGAAAGGTCTTCGAACATGCGCAAGCGCAAGGTGTCGGAGACTTCCGGTGCATTCTGGGAAAAACATAGCACAACAACGATACGAAAATCATCATTTCGCGTCACTTCGCGTTTTGGCTTCGGGCATGCTGTCTCGTCTGTCGCGCGGTGCGATTCGGCCTCTACAGGTTACTATTCCACGACCGCGACACAATATACGGACAGTGTCTTCGAAGGTACAGAAATTGCCTCGATCTGGACACGACCCGGATGACTTTCGTCCATCATGGTTCTATACCATAGTACGGTCGCTTTCATGGACAATGATTCCAGGTATGTGGTTTTGTCCCTGTCCAAGTGTCATAAAAATGTGAGATTTCAACTGGTTGTGTGTCTTAGGTATCGTGTTCTACGCTGTCTTTTTCTACGACTTTGGTGACCATGAACATGTTTTCCAAGCGGTACGCTGCCACGCTATATGTCAAGAGCACCTGCTTGACCCTCTACTTCTATGACATTAGCCGCGCAGATGGGCCGCAAGGAAGAGAGCCGAATTTTTAACGCTGTCTCCGGAAGAGAAGGCGATTATTGGCGACAAACCTGCTGAAGAAACTAAGTAATAATATAACATGTATTCATACTCACTCGCATAATTCAGATTGCTTGGACTCCATATTACGCGTATGTCACCTCTTGTTTATGTTTGAGAGGCTGTATTGATGCGCTTGTCCTGGTCTTAGCTATCACCCGGCCAAGAAATTGTAGACGTACCCAAGGTTTCTGACTGGCGGAGATTACTACTCTTTCTGAGACTACACAAAAAAGCCATCAATCATTCATTGGCCTTGGTTTCCGTGCACGTCTCACCACTAGACACAGTCCTGTGACGTTTTTAGACGTGCGAAACAGAGGTTTCATTTGGAATGGTTCTTTTTCCTATCGCACTGACCATCTGCAATCTTTACTCACGCGGGGTTATCGATTGACCCGATGTCAGTAGTAAGTGGAAGTACTGACGAAACCATCACCAACCTCTTTATTGCTCCCGATCCATCGCCTTCTATCGAGAACAAACGAGACGTTTTTCCCAACGCCTTTCACTCACCCATAACGAATTACAGCGATCCATCAAATCTCTTTGCCATGCCTGATCTGTCTACTGACGTCGACCACAAGCCCCACGATGTCTTAGTATACCCGTTTCATTCTCCTGCTGTCGCGAATGACCTCATCGTCACCGCGCGCGCGTTGGTGTATCCCCGGGGCAAGGGAATTTACGCTACTGACGAGACGCCTGACGCCATCGCAGCCGTGCTCCACGCTGCAGCTGATAAACCGGGCAAACCAAAAGTAGGGACTGACGAAGGAGAGAAGGAAAAACGAAGGCAATGGCGCGAGGCAGCCTATAATGCAATATCAAGCGGTCAGTCCTCCGTTATCCAGGTCTGTTCGTACTATAGCCAATTATACATAGATTACATATCTGGCGTCATCCTCTACTCCGAGACACTCATCTCCTTCCAGCTCGGCCCTCTTCTCACATCCAAAGGCATCATACCCGGTGTGCGCGCAAATGGCGAGCTTCGGCCTCTCCCGAACTACCACCACGAATTCATCGTCGAAGGGCTCGACGGGTTATTCCAGCAGCTGCAAGCCGCGCGCATAGCCGGAGCGCGCTTCTCCAAGTGGCGCGTGCCGATCGCGTGCACGAGCGCGGAGCGGGGTTTGCCGTCTGAGGCAGCGCTAGACGCACATGCGGAGACGCTGGCGCAGTATGCGTCGGTGAGCCAGCAGGCGGGGCTCGTTCCGATCGTTGAGCCTGATGTAGAGTTTACGGAAGATGCGGATCTGGCGAGGAGCGCGTGGGTGCACGAGCAGGCTATTGCGAGGATTTATGAGAGGTGCAGGATTCATGGGGTTTTGTTGGAAGGTACGGTGGTATACTTTGTCAATGTCCAGAGTTCGACGGCACTCTTGCAGGGTCGCTCATCAAGCCGTCATTCCCTCAGCCTGGACTGAAGCATCCCTCGTGGGAAAGTGTGACGCTTGAGGAAATTGCGCTCGCAACTGCGACCACTATCTCTCGTTCGGTCCCATCTGCAGTGCCAGGCGTTGTCTTCCTCTCAGGTATGTTCAGTTCTCTCTTTTCTTTCTATTTTTGAGTCGCCGATTTCGGATCGCTAAACAATCATCACAGGTGGATTGCCGGCTCCGGTCGCGACGTCTTACTTAGGCGCGGTCAACAAATTAATCAACGAAGCGGGACCCGAGAGCCCGCTTGTGAGGTTGCAGCCGCTGACGTTTTCGTTCGGGAGGGCGTTGCAGGGTGATGCTGCGAAATGTTGGGTGAAGGGGGATGAGAAGGGGATGAAGCAGGCGTTTGAGACCTGGTCGAGAGCCTGTTGGCTTGCAGCGCAGGGTAAGACGGCCTGAGCCTCGAGTTTCTTCAATTTCTGCCACGGATGTGAGATTTGTTTGGACAGTTTCATGTGTACATGTTTGATGCTTCGTACGAAAGATATCTGTTTAATGAAAGATCTTTCAAGATCGAGGTCACTAAAAATTGAGCTTCGCTTGTTGTTGCATACGAAAGCAAAGATGTTTCCCGCATGCTCTTGGTGATCATAGTTTGATGCTTCGTAGCTGTTTCGTTTTCTCCCATGAGAGATATTTCAAGATCGAGGTAACCAAAAATTGAGCTTCGCTTGTTGCTGCATCTGACAGCAAAAAGATTTCGAGGGTTGTCCACATGCTCTCGGTGATTATACTTTAAGAGCACATGGGCGCTTGAGGGTTCGGTACCGATTTTTTTTTTCAATCGTGGCATTCATGGTTTCTTTATGTAGTTCTACATATGTATTGCAAATGTTAGGACGGGGGCCGACACACATGCAGTCGGGTAAAAAAAATTAGGGCGAGAGTCGGTCAATCTTCCATTCTGGATTGTCATCAGTAGAGCCCGGGACACGGAGGTACCTGACGCGATCGTGTAGGCGTGACGGTTTGCCAATCCAAAACTCGACTTCACTAAAATGTAGTCAGACTTCAAATAAACGAATAAGAGAATTGATATGCGAACTTGGGTACAACTCGCCATCCGCCCCAGAACTCTGGCAATGGCACGTCCTGTCCAAACTTCTGCTCGAGCCTCTTGAGACGCTCATGCACTTCCCCGTCCTTCACGACGGAGCTCTGCTTGCTTGCCCAAGCACCAAGCTGGCTGCCCACCGGCCGACTGTGGAAATACTCCGCACTTTCCTCCTGGCTGAACTTTTCTACCCGGCCCACAACACGCACGGATCTATGCACCTCCCTCCAATAGAACACCAGTGCGGCATGCGGGTTCGCTAGGATCTCTTGGGATTTGCGCGATGTGTAGTTGGTGAAGAAGACGAAGCCGCGATGGTCGAGTTCCTTGAAGAGGACCATGCGGGCTGAGGGGATGCCCTCGGGCGTCGAAGTGCTCAGAGACATTGCCTCGGGCTCTTGGACATTGCCCCCCTCTACGGCTTGTTTGAACCATGTGCGGAATTGGTCGATTGGGGAGGGGGCGACGGTGGACGGGGCGATTGCGTCTGCGGTCATGTATTGGTGATGGGGGAGGACCTTGAGATGATCTGGGTCTATTTGAAGGTCCATGGTGGTCGAGTAGAAGAGTCGTCGAGGACGATGAAATCGTCTTAAGATTGAGTTAATCATGGGTCACGAGCTCATTCTCCGTTACTATCATTGCTCTCTCTTTCTCTCTGCATTGCACAGCGACCAGTATGTATGTATAGCCATTTCAGAGGCGTGTACATGTGTCTATGCCAAATTCTGACATACGGCTTCCCCACATGGACCTGTACGGCACCGAGTCTGCAATTCTAGAAATATTCTAAATGGTTCCGCCATCACTCATACCATAGGCACAGAAGTCTTCAATTGAATTAGACATTTCCCTCTCCCCCTGTTCCTTGCGGAGATATGGGGGTAACCTGAGAGAAATGCCGAAATTCATCATCAGCATAATTGGGGTGATTACCAGGTATATCGCAGTCAGAAGTATTGCATGGGAGCCACTGTGCTGCACCATGTGCATCCTACAATGGTCAGACCTTACGCCTGGATTGAAAATGAAGCTTTGTCGAGCTAAACGGCGAGGCACGGAGGACAGGGGCGTTGGTGAGGGCGTTGCGAAGTAAAACGGAGTGTCAACGCGGAATTTCTTTTTGTGGAAAGAGACTTTTTCTCTGAAGCGGTGGATATGGATTTTGCCGAAGAAATCGATCAATAGAGATCAATTTCAAGGGATCATAACTAGCCAAACCTCCGACCTTCTCTCGTTTTCCGTCCTCACCATAGCGCAGAGGCGCTCTCCTCCTGCCATGATGCATTCCATCAACGACCTCACCACTTTCTGCCGCAAGACCACTGGTGATGTCCCACCAAAGCTCGTCGTACGTTCTTTCTGCCTCCTTTCACATCTAATGCTCACTTTGCCCAATCTCAGGGGCCTTCAACAACCGTCGTAGGATCCAAAATGTATTTATTCGTGAGTCGCTCAACTCTTTCTCGTATCTCTCTCGCGATTGACTATCTACAGGGCGGCCGGCTCGCCACAGAACGTAAAATGGTCTCCGATCTCTACGTGTTCGACATGGAAACTTTCAACTGGGAAAAAATCCCCATATCACTAGACGACGATATTCCTCGCGCCCGATATTTTCATAGTGCAGACACTTGTGAGTGCGCTTCCTTTGTCTCAGCCTTTGACGCGCCCAAACGCCCATCTCAGGGAATAATAGACTGATCATATTTGGCGGTATGGGTAACCAGCCCGATTCCATCAACCCTGAGGACCTATGTGTATTGAATGATGTTCGCTTTTTCGATATCGCAACGCGACACTGGGTGCCTGCTTCCCAGTCCACCCCAGTCCCGGAACACCTGATGCCCCGGGCTCGCTACGCCCATTTGTCCTCTGTAAGCTCTAACCAGCTATACATCATTGGAGGACAGGATTTCAACAACACATGGTTGGACGACGTTTGTGTATACGATCTTGTTGCTAATGCGTGGGTTTTGCGACGTGACTATCCGCGCCATTGCGGTACATATCGCAGTGTTGCCGTCTCATCACATACGATCGTTCGTTCCCCGATGGAAGAATCACGGACTTTACACTCGATATCTACTTTAGGTCCGCCTGGGCAGCGCTTTGGGCCAGATAGAAACGCAGATCCTGCTGCGGAATTCACAAAAAGTGAGGCACTCACACATCTACCATACTCAGCGCCCCCAAGTGAGGAACATCCTTGTGACATCTACCTGTATAGTAACTACAACGTGCGTGTAGCTTCTTCTTCTCTTTACTCTAATTGACATCTTCTCTAGTTTACCGACGTGAAGCGTGAACTAGAAGTCTTCTCTCCCCTCCCCGAGAATGACTTCTTGATTGAAGACAAGTCCTCTTCCATGGTCGGCAGCACCTTCCCTCCGGGCCTGCGCTTCCCGACTGGCGCGATCCTGGGCACTAACCTCATCATCGCAGGCACCTACCTCGCGCACTCCTACCAGTCGTTCTCTATCTGGGTCCTCGATCTCACCAGCATGACATGGACGCGCATCGACCCCGGCAAGGCCGTCGAGACAGGCTCATGGTTCCGCTGTTCCCTCTGGGCAGAAGCAAACAAGTTCGTCGTATTCGGAAACAGAAACGGCAACCTCGTGGACGACTATAACCGCCGTCTGCTCTCCTGGACCCACGTCGCCGTCGTCGATCTCGAGGCCTTCGGTGTGTACCAGCCCCCACCCCTCAAGCTTGATATCGCGATGCAAGAACTCGGCCTCGCGGCACTCGAAGAACGCGTCGTAGCGGACTTTGAAATTATATGCGAGGACGGAAGGCGTATCGCGTGTTCTCGTAAGATTCTGGAAGAGCGCTGGCCGTGGTTTCATGAGCAGCGCAAGCTCTTCAGTGCTAAAGTCACCCAAGCGCTTGCAGAGATTCCTGGCGTCGTAGACTCGCCTGCTCACCTACCTATGCCTGAGATCAATGGGAATGCGTCTAGCGAAGAGCCGCGCGTCGATCCACGCCTAACATCTCGCGCTCTGGAGCTCTCCGAGCCTTTTCCAATCGTGTTGGCGCTCCTGCAGTACTTCTATACGACGGCGTTGATCACTCCGCTTCAACATGCACCGGCGGTGTTGAGCCAGTTGTTGATACTTTCGACACACTATAAGCTCAAGCATCTGGGAGAGCTAATCAAGCATGCTATGCATCGTGCATTGTCGAATTCGACATCTGTGGGTGTCTACGAAGTTGCGACGTTGTGTAGTTGCCGGAGTCTGCAGATTCGGTAAGGCTTACTTTGTCTTGGCTCATGTCATAATTCACATCTTGGCATCTATCGTTAAGTGCTTTGAAAACTGTCATGGTCAGCTAATCATCCTCACCCCTGACTTGCGAAACTTCTTACCGACATTTCACCTTTTTTTGATAGGCATATACCCAGAAACGTCCCACGCGCAGCCGTGATACAGACAGCGGCAAACCACCGGGCTCCGGCGGAAGTGGTCCCGCTAACGGCGGCCTTGGTCCAGGTGGGCCCGGAAGCGATTCACATTCACAACAGTTTTCCCGCCCACGTGGAACTTCTGATGCGCGGTGGCGCACAATGGGAAGCACACCGACTCCTAATAATTCGGGATTTAGTGAGTGCGGACGTGTTGCTGTGCCGAGCGAGAGTGGAGACTAATCATTGTCTATCTATGTAGACGCACCAACGTTAGGGAATAACAATATTTCATTGCGGGACCGGATGGGTGCTCGTGATGCGCCCACCTTGATCTCTTCGCGTCCACATACTTCACCCGCTCCTCGCTCGCAAAGCTCCATGGGGCGATGGCGCAGTGATTCTACCTCAAGCAATCCTGGTGATTTGAGACACCGTGAGTCTTTGCTTCTAGGTGTCTGAAGCCTTTAGGGATAAGTAATGAAACGGGTGCCACAGATGCTCCACCTGCATTGGTACAACATCATGTTGCGGAGCCTGACAGTCCCCGTATAACCAAGAAACCAAGTTTAGCAGATCTCAACCATCTCGCCGACTTGATGGGTGTCCCAAGCACCCAGGAACTTCAAACGCTAGTGGATACTCACAGTCACAACAGTCCTACCGAGTCAGTCTTTACGGTTGATCAGAACAGAGACAACCAGCCCACGCCTGTTCCAGCCGTTGCAGTCGTTAACGCTGATCAATACATTAGAGAAGACCAGATCACACCTCTTCCGGTCCTCAAGTCTGTAAAGTCCCAGCGCCGTGGCCGTATGAGCATGGTTTCTATGCACACCGAGCAAGATATACACGAGTTGGTCGACCTTTTGGCTGATTTCGCCGGCCCCGATGCTAGCAGTTCCAGGCCTTATACAGCTGATCGTGATGATGGATCGGCAGAACACCACCCTTCGCTCGTCACTCCCGATGCCTCACAGACCGGCCACCCCAGCCGTGCTTCACTCTCGCCCTCCGTTGCACCATCCTTGTCTACATCTGTTTACACATCATCGGACTCAGACTACTCTGACGGATTCACAGAGAAGCACGACAGCCTCAGTGCTTTCCTTCGACACCGTCCACCACGTATCTTCACCGACTCGATCCAATCCGTCCCGCCCTCTCTTACATCGTCGCTATCCAACAGTTCGTTCTCAAGCCGCTTCCCATCACCCGCTACCCCGCTCATATCATCCGCCGACATAAACTCGACCAACGAACTCGGTATTATCGACGAATACGCCCGCGACGACCACGTCGCCGTCGCCACCACCTACAAGCCTGATCCATTCCACTCCGACCAGGTGAGCTACTTCGTGGAAGATCAGCAGCCTCCCGTCGACCAGTGGTCGCAGCAACCGTCCAATGCTGGTAAGTGGTCATCACGACCACCGCCGCGAATCAAGATTCCCAACGCAGAAGCTGAATCCGTGTTATCCATGCAAACGACATCATCGAGGTCGACGGGCTCTACGGACCCTGTGTCACCTCGCTCGACCGGGAGTAGCGGTAACGCCTTCAGCCGCCTGATCGGTCGCAAGAAGGACGATGCGCATGCGGCACAAATGAAAGAGAAGGAGAAGGAGCGAAAGAAGAGGGAGAAGGAGAAGAGGGAGAGGGAGAAGCAGGAGCTTGAGAAGAAGAATAACGAAAAGAAACCGCCAAAGGAGACGCCTGAGGAGAAAAAGGCACGGATTGAACAGCTTCGCAAGGAACGTTTGCAAAGAGCGCTGACGGCCGAACCCTCAATGATGGGCGGAATGATGGCCCTAGCGTAGATTTTCGTCTTTCTTATGCACAATTTTCTCTCGGTTCAAGGACGCGGATGAATTGGCTTGCTTATTCTGGATTTGGAACACGATACGCTTCCTCATAAACCTGGACAACTGATTTACTTATTGCTAAATCTTGTATTTTGCTCTTGATCTGTTTTTTTTTGTATGTTGTCCGACAGACAAGTCTCTCGTTGCAATTTGGTTAATTTGTGTTATGCAGCCAGTGTTAATTGTACGATAAAGTAAATGTTGATTGAAGGTGTAACTGGTTGGATACGCGAAATGACGATCAATGAAGAAACTACTGCCAAGGTCAGATCAAGACAACGCGATCGATAGATTGAGAGAGGGAACAATCCATAACAAACTTCCACACCGTCATCAGGATCGGAATGCAACGCAGAGCCTCCATTATGGATATATAGCCTAAAATAAGTGATTGTATAGGAGGAAAAATGGAAGTTGGGATCGTGATTTGCCGTGTACGACGAGGTCGTTGAAAATGAGTTATGCTGGTTCAGAAGGAGATGATTCAGTTTGGGACTATACTCTAGGCGTATTCTCCCTGCTGAATACGTTCCAAAATGAGTGTGTCGAGGTCGGGACTTCTGGAGGCTCGAGAATGTCGCGAGCTGTAGGCAGCACTATACCACTCGGGGCAGAGGAAGAAGGTTCCGGTGCATTCGAAGACGATCCCAGCTGTGTTACCGGGGGTTCTGGCTCAGTCGCTCTTTGCTCTAGTTGAATGGCTGGTTCAGCCACGGTGCTTAAGAAGATGTGATTGACTGGAAGATATTTATATCCCGGTTGTAAAAGAACAGAAGCAAACTTACACTCTTTCGCATGGGCTAAGAAAGGAGGTTCAATGAAGACTTTCCCTGAAGAGAATGCAGACCTTACCATGGTCAGTCTGTTGTTCACATGCTTCCCCATTTGGGCAGTCCCTCCTGCTCATGACGGCTTCTTCTAAAAAGCCTTTCTGCCGTTCACGGACCCACCAATCCTTGAAACCCCAATAGAATACTTCAGTTGCGCAATGTCGACACGCATTGACGCGAGGTGCTTCTGGGTCCGGGTCTACACCGGGTGCAACAGCGTGTATGTCAGAGAAAAGTTCACGCTCAATGAGGGGTTTAAATCCCCTGGGCTGCGATTGTATATGGGTCACAATCTGGATAGTGATAAGTTGGCAGGATCAACTGAAGTGAACGAAGACTCGCCTCTCGATAGATACGGGTAGGGGTCAATCCTTGGGCAGTTAAATAGTCAAGCATGATCTCTACCTCCACGTTGTTGCCATTAAAGCATTCGTAAACATCGGATGACAAGATTAGATCCCCGATATCGGACAACCCATGTGGCCGCTGAGTGCTGAGAGGAAGGGCGATACAACGGTCCCGTACCCTGATTCCACAGAAATAAACTTGACAAAGGTCGCATTTCGTTGTTGTACCGGGAGCACGTGTTGCAAGGAGATTTTCACTGAAAACATGGTTAGGTGCCAATCGTCTCCATTCACGTGAGCGAAGACGAAATCCGTACCAATTACCACAATGAGCGTGCCCTGGAGGAAGACCGTCTTCCAAGTGCCATGCGTGATCGATGTCGGTAGCCGGATCAGGGATCGGCTGGGGACATCTCCAACCGAAGGAATTATTAGAGAGGCAGTGAGGACACGGGCGCACGAAATCACTCGGGGTCTCTGTTTCAGGGGATGGCTCCCTAGGTGGGGGAATCTGATAGGAGATGATTCAATTGATACATGAGTTATGAGCATGTGTACGGACCTGGATTGAGTGCCCGGCCTTGTAGATTTCGTCAGCTTGTTGGCGTTCTCGTTCTGGACGAGCTTTGTGTGGAGCAGCACGAAGGAGAGCATCTACGACAGATTGAAGAGCACGGAATGGAGTGACAACTGTAGATGGGCCGCGACATGCAGGGCAATTTGTTCCACCATTCTAGAAACAATGAATCAGCATACCTGGGAAAGATCTCATATATTACAAGAAGATTGGAGAAGGTCTTTTCGATGTAGACACATCGCAAAAGCCCCAGGATTGGCGTACCACCTATGAAAGTGGGAGGTAACTTGTGGCGAGAGGCTTACGCGGATCCAAAGTACACAACAACTACGTTAGAAAATATCTTCAGCCTTCACTAGAAAGAGGAGCATGTTTAAAATGTCCTACCTTCCGCAAAAGAAATGCTGACATGGATTCACAAGCACAGGCCGGTACACTAGATCGGAACAGCAACCACACTCAAGTTCCCGGGCCAAGTCATCAGCTAGAGTTGAGCTGATGGTCGAAAGAGTCGTGTCAGAGTTATCAACGCCATTTGAGCCAGATTCCTTGTCTTCTTTCAGTCTCTTTCGACTATTATCACCTTCGCATCCTTCAAAGGACGCTGAAGCACTTCTCTTGAGAGAAGCGGAGGGCATAGATGTATGCGACACTTGTACGTTCAACAAGGCATCGATAAAATGTGTGGGCGTCTGTCGAGCACCCGGTTCGCTCATGGTGGCTAGGTCTGGAGCAAGGTCACAGTGGTTCCAGGGCGAGTTTGTCGGCGTTGTCTTAATTGGACTTCCAAAAATGGTATTCATGATCGTGATCGCCAATTATAGTTCACTGTCCATTGCTACTGGGTATGCTACAATGGTAAATAGAGATACAATATAAGTACAGATTCAAGATTAATTATATAGAGAGAGCAGGAGGTGAAAGCGGGACTCTCAAGTTGGGAGGCGGGGGAGGGCTGACTCCAGCCAGGAGACAAGCACTTGCCAGCCTTTCGCGCAGGTTTTCATAGCGGTACCGTTGTTCTAAATCAGCCATGAACAGAAGTCGGGTCATTTGATACCTCTGGTACTTACCGGGACAAGGCCACAAAGCTGTCAAGCTAAAAGGGGACAGATGAGAAGGCAGATCCTGAGAATAAACAGTGACTTACTAGTCAAGAGCTGGTAGCAATGCCTTACAGACATCCATTGCCACTGTCAACGTACGGTCACATTCCCATAGACACAATGCACTTGTCATACGAGGTGTGATGTCAGCTGTACGAAAAAAAAATTGAACAAAGCCGCATTCACCGAGATATCTGGCCCATAAACCAAAACACATAGAATGGTCTCCTGGCTAAAAGGTTCTTTGAATTCCCGGTTATGGTATGCAACCCGCACATAAATCGATCCGCGACAGTCGCTTGATGAGTTACTGTTTAAGATTGGTCAAATTTGAGACGATTCCGGAACTAGCGGAAGAAGATTATTCCTTACACCATTCTTCTGCCTTGCTGCGATGGAACAGTCCACTAACATTACTAAAAAGTAACGGTCAGAATGAGACACATTCAAGGGAAGCAGCTCACGCTGAAACAAGGGGTATGTATCGCTGAAACTCGTAAGATATGCACATCCTAGTGCTGCAATGGAGTTTGAACTGAGATCAGCGGATAAGCAGACGGATAGACATCATACTTAAAGATATACTCTCTGGCCTGAAATATAAATTGTCGTTCAATGCGACAGGTATGCTTATTCAACGCTGCCTCAATTATATCGGCCTCCAACCACGCCCTGACAGCAAAGTATGCCTTAACATCATCTGGTGCCCGTGTATCGCTACGCATCCTAGAACAACTATGCCATAATAAGAACGAACGGTCATGAAGCGCCCAGATAGTGTCTTTTGATGAATGACCGGACGATAGAGCGGGCGAATACGCAATTGACTCTCCAGAAAATAGAAGGGCATACTGCATAAGAGAGTCAGCAATTCTATTCTGAAGAACAAGGAGCGTACATTTGCTGGATCAGATATGAATAACTTCAGGATGCCAGACCGATGTGCTGTTGTATAGGATACATGACCGGCCGCAAGGACCATTGAGCTCCAGCACAAGCGGCGACACGACTCCTTCCTGATCTCTGCCTCATTCCAGCGATCGTTCCATGCTGGCGTCAAAGTCCACAACGGGGTCTGTTCGCTACTCTCCTGCTGATGCGCGATGAGCGTCAACGAGCGACATGAGCAGCCTGATCCGCTGCTGGACTCGCGTAGAGGTTTACCGTTGTCGGGAGGCATATGGGGATTAAAGTCTTCTTCAGAAAATAACCACTCATTTCGCGAAGGATAGAGAACTGTAGGGACGGCACCTGGACAGAATTTCGTGGTTTTAGGATTGTCGGCATCAACAAAAGTAAGTGAAAGGCTTCGAATAATGGAGTCTAACATGACCATGGAAGAGTTGGTGCGTTCAGAAGAGTGCAAAGGGTGTGCGCAGACTTCAAATAGAGCAAGAAGCTGGAGATTAGATGAACGTCAGCAAACTTGCGAACGGTGTAAAGGAGCCATACCCATGCAGCCTGAGCGAGTGTTTCGTCGATCCATCCTGCGTTGAAGCTGGCTTCGAGAGCACTCTGTGCCTCATCCCTGAAACGGATAGCACGCTCTCTACCAAGTTGACCAAGTCCAGCCTCAGAACTCTGCAAGAAGGTAGACATCGCAAGTAAAGCAAGGATCAAACTTGGTTGCATATTCTCCCTTCTCACTGGATCAAAGTAATTCGAGTTAAAGGTTGGAAGATGGAAGAACGAGAACCAGTAGTTTGAGGTGTTGAACAGGAAGCGAATGTCGGAGGTGATACATTGTGCTGCGGACCCTCGTTCTGCCCGTGTAAAATTTTGTCGACGAGCCGGGTCGGGCGATATGTACAATGAAAGTAAGGACTCCCACCAGATTTGACGGGTAAAATGAGCAGATGGCTGGAAAGAGACTCCAGAAAAGTCGTTTTCCTCACCGTTGCTCTCGTCCAATGAGGTTATATATGCGTGGCTTGAGTCTCCGTTGTGACGAAGAGGATTGAGGGGCAGGATGGTCGACAAATCGAACAAAGGATCACATGCAATGGGCACCTTATCAAATAGACCATTGCCTGCCAATTCATCGAGGAGACAACGGTGACTGAGTCCAGTCAAGACTGCTGACGTACTGTTTGCATTAAAAACGGGGGCAATGTCAACAGAAGTGTGGAGGATATCACTCTCAGGCGAAGACAAAGACATCGCGGATGGAATGGAGTGGGTGTCGGAGCCATCTCCGATGGATTCGTCAGGATGCGGTGGAGGGTGGACCTCAGGTGATGTTGAACTACGAGAACTAATGTCACGCCGCCGGCGACGATGCCCAGGCCCTGCTTTATCAAGATGAAAGTCCCTCAGTATCCGTTGTCGACCACCTGGAGTCTTGTCAGGGCCACGGCGTTTTGGAACAGGATCATAATTGCATTCATCAATGCCATTCATCCTCTTGGAACAATTGTGGCAGATGGGTTTAGCGCCATCGCACCGAATTTTGCGAGAACGACTAGAGGGTGTTGAACGTAATTATATAGATGCAGTAAGAGAGCCTACCATTGTATACATGCTACATAGACCCTTGCGCGAGGTTTCCCTTGGGAGGTCGGTGGCTGGTCTGGAGCCAATTCAATGCGCGGCTTTTCACGTCGAAGTTTCCGCTTTGGTGGCGCAATTAAAGCTTCACTCGGATCTCGGGACTGCTCAGACCTGGACATGGCGCCGGTGCAATCCGGATCCTGTTGTGGAAGGTTCATACCAGTAATTGAGGGTAGTAGACAATCATCGCAGGAGTCAACGTCACGTCGCGGTGGATAGCGGATGTCTCCAACTTGCTTGTGGTGTTGCGAATTGGGTGGTTCTACATATCCGTCGCGGTCATAGGAAGCTGGACGACCGTAAAACGGGTCCGGAACATCGGAATTGACCAGACATGGTGAAGACAGGAGACTTCTTGTGGATGTGCTGCTCGAAGATGCAGCACCTATATCCCCGCTGAAGCCATTCTCTCTCCCTGAGTCCTGAGTTTGATCTGACTGAGACTCTGAAGGGCTTTGCAATGGTGCAACAAACATGTCTGAATTGAGAGTAGGAGGAATTCAGAGAAGTAGAAAGGAGATCATACGTAAGAACCAAGAACGACAGTCAGAAGATATATGTAGCCCATGCACGATTGACTTCTCATTGTCATTCAGTGAACGTATGTTGATTTCTATTTGTATAGTCACCAACTCACTTTGCCTCAAAGTGCGATTGTGAACTGTTCACAAGACAATCCGGCTGCTTACCTTGTGATGCCTTGAACCGGATTTGTTGTTTGCATTCCCTTCTCATTTGCTAAGTTGTATCCGTCAAAGAATATGCGGGGTAAGAATCTCTAAACCTTAAATCCCACGTGAAACGTCCGTTCCCCCAGACACTTCCGGCTCCCCGCTTTCCCGACCCTTGTTCTTTCAGGACATGACTCTTGGATCACTTTCAGTGGATCTGTGAAGGACTCTTTCATATTCAACCGATGGGCGTGAACAAAAATTCACTCTGACAATTGGTACTTGCCAGAACTTTTGAACGGTTGCCACTATTTGGGACTTGTCACTGTCGTTACTATTGTCTTGAGGGAGAGGTCGCCGGTCTCACTCTATTTTTGTCTAGGGCAGTATTCAAGGCCAACAGTCTTGGATCTCCTGAACTCGCTCTCTAACAAGGATGTACGGTGGTGATCGTGTGTCGACTTGATATAGCGAAGATATGGTAACTTGTTACAGATTCATCTTCTCAACTTTTCTGTGCTTTGCGACATGGGCTCTGCGCCTCAATACTGTAGCTCATGATATTTTTCTTCTCCTGGTGGTCACATAGAAATTCGCAGTCAAAATAGTTGAAGCCGTCTTTCTACCTTAATATTGCGAAAGATTGCAAAGCATTCTATCGACAAGGTCACGATTTCCTTAACTCCAACTCCCAAATCTGTTTTTGAATGTCTTGGCTAACTTGCCAAACTTCCGATTAGTCCGATATTCAGACCAACTGGGTTCTATCCCGAAGAAACAAAAACTCAGGAGCATACATTAGATGATCAGATACCAATATAGCAGACCAATGAGCTGTTGTATCGGACCCATGGCCAGCTGCAAGGGATCATCGAGCTTCAGGACAAGCGACATGACTCCTTCCTGATTTCTGCCTCATTCCAGCGATCGTCTCATACTGACGTGGCTCTAACTGTTACTCTCCTGCTGTGCGTAATGAGCATCGAGGAGCGACATGAGCACCCTAATTCGCTGCTGGAGTCGCACGGAGGTTCAGCAACGTTGGAAGCATATGAGGATTGAAGTCTTTTGAGAAGGTAAACACTTATTTTATGAAGGATCGAAACTGCAGGGACAACACCTATAGAGATTTTTCCAGTTTGAGGGTTGTAACGAAAGTGAGAAAGACTTTGAATGATGGAGTCTAACACTATTGTGGAGAGTTGGTGCGATCAAAGGAGTGCAAGGGATTTGCGCAGACGTTGAAATAGAGTAAGAAGCTGGAGATTGGGTGGACGTCAGTGAAATTGGAGAAAGTCGATATGTATATGAGCCATGCTCATGCAGACTGAGCAAGTATTTCATCGATCCATCATGAGGTTGGAGCTGGCTTTGAGAGAGCACTCCGTGCTATTACACTGAATTTCACGACAACTAATAGGGTATTGAACGCGATTAATCAGAAGCAGAAAGAGAGCCTACCATTGCAGACGTGCTACATAGACCCTTGTGGAGGATTTCCCTTGGGCGATTGGTGGCTGTTCTGGAGCCGATTCATTGCACGGCTTTTACGTCGGGATTTCCACTTTGGTGGCGCAGTTGACTCGTCTCGGGACTGCTCACATATGGGCCTGGCGCCAGTGCAGTTCCGGATCCTGTTGTGCAATATCAATGCCAGCAACTGAGAGTGGTGGACGATCGTTAACGTTGCCTTACGTTGGAAATCTTGCTTCTACGGTGTGTGTTCATGTGAAGCTGAGCTACCGTAAAACTAGAACATTGGTGTAGATGGGAGACTTCTTGTGAATACCCTCTTCACAGATATAGAGGGTACCTCCATTCCGAAGCCATTCTCTATTCTCTCTCTTCTCTAGTCCCGAGCTTGATCCCGACTGAGACTCTGAAGGGCTTTGCGACGGCGTGAATTGGGAAGGTGAGTTCAGAGAAGTACAAAGGGGACCATAGCTAAGGTTGAACCACGAGAACGATAGCCAGAAGTTACATGTCGCCCACGCAGTCCGATACGTTCTTTCAGGACTGCAGCACTTTTTGTATAATTCTCAGTGTGCTTCCATAGAAGACCTTTTTATCATGCGCATGTCACAACAACGGGTTCCGAAATGCTGTTTCTGACGACCTGTGCTTGATAGAACTCTTTTCCGCTATATAAATGAAAGTTGGGACTCTATATCATGAGCAAACCTGATTTATCCTGGGGCGAGGTCGCCAGCCTCATCCCATTCTTATCTGGTCGGCCCTGTTTCTAGAGCGTTCGAGATATAGATCATGATGATGATGATGATGATGATTGCTCCTATACCCGCTGGGGCCTCGCCCTATGTCGGGTTCTACTGTTATCTAAGCCTCTACCTATTGCCACTGTCGTACCGTATTCACTAATCTATTGGCTCGCGTTTGCACGTTTGCCTTGGATACCCGGATCTGGGTCAGTGTCCGTATTACGCTCTGTCAGCGGTTGTACTGTAAATTAAGGGTTTAGTAAGTGTGCGGGTATTATGGTCTCCTCTTCTCCCCCCTCTCTGCTCAATTCCTCCTTCTTCCTCGTCCCTTATCTGGCTCTGCTGCTGTCCCCCCCTTGGCGATTGCGAGGTTGCCGTATGCCCTCCTGAATCGTCCCGTGCTGTTGATGTACTGGAACAGGGCTTCCACTGACTCGGTGTTGCTGAGGAGCTTGCTCAAGGCCTCCGTGGCCAGGTCCACTGTCTTGGCTAGGGTACGCCGTTCTCTCTCATATGCACTACAGTGTAGCAGGTAGTGTTCCACT
>JAGDQM010016895.1:0-22745 GCA_017580835.1 Termitomyces bulborhizus
AAGTTTCTATACTTAAAGCTAGACATTGGCAACTATGATTTAAATGAGCTAAGGAGCAATAGAACTGGACTGGAGAAACAAGAAAAGGTACAACAGTGCTTCAACCCATTTGGTCTCAGCCTGCAAGCATGTGTCAATACAACAGCGCTTCAACCCATGTAGTCTCGACCCGCAAGATGTGTCGAGCAATACATTGTGTCTTTGAAATTGCAAATGATTCTGGAGAATTTGATGAGGGGGTATGAGTTTTGACTCGAGCACGAGGGGCAGGTGTTCGAGACTAGAGAGGGATTTCTGAGGAAACTATTAGGGTGTATGAGGGCTGTGGAGCGAGGTTTCCTCACCGATATATCTGAGCACGAACTTTTTTGAAGAGTGATGAAAGTACAAGAATTTCTTTCAGAGAAGCCACCGAATCCAAAACAATTCCCTCTTTGTAACGTCTGCGTATACCATAACACGCCGGTTAAGCAATACATACTACGTTACAGAACTCTATGACCCGCATCTCTCAGAGAAAAACAATCGGCAATTTCGAACTGACGTAATTATCCCCAAAAGTGCTTTTCTACCCGCGCGAATTCATGTTTCCCGGGCCCACCTGTATGGAGGGCGTCCTTCCTTCCTTCTCTCTGCCATTATGAGTTGTCCGGATTGCTTGACAGGGGACATCCTTCCTGGCGAACCTGCGGGAGCTTTTAGTATCCAAGGTGCCTACCTGGCAACAGCTGGCAGTTCGTCTCATTCGAACTGCGCCATTCTCCTCCTGACGGATGCATTTGGTCTACCTCTGAAGAACTCCAAAATCCTTGCGGATAAACTTGCGGCAGAACTACAGTGCGATGTATGGGTTCCAGACTACTTCGAAGGTATCCTTAGTCATGAAATGATTATACTTTGAACCTCATTGATTTCACTCTACAGGGAAGCCACTGGCGAATCTAAACTCAATGCTCCTATTACCAGACCGTGCAGGCGTCAAAATGACTCTTTTGAAATGGCTTAAATTCATTGTCGCGATGATTCCAAAGCTTCCTGCCGCTTACAGCAGTCGACCTACTGTGGTTGACGCTAGACTTTCGAAGGTCAGCCCAATGCCATGAGGGGCCTGACTTGCTGTAACATCTCTTGCTCGCACAGTTCATCTCAGTTATTCTGAAAGAGAAGAATTATCAAAAGCTTGGCGCCGTAGGGTTTGTCTGCTCATCACCTATAAGATACTGTATGTTTACTCTGGAACGGCAAGGTATTGCTTCGGTGGTGCAACGGCCATTCGTCTCGGCTCCACCGGTCTAGTGCAAAGCATTGTTGTCTGCCACCCAGGACCCTTTTCTATTAAGCAGGCTCGGGCTATCAAAGTAAGAAGCCAGTCCAGTCACCCCATGAGCTCCACGTAATATCTGGTTGAACAGGCCTCAGCCTCATGGGTATGTGCTCAAGGTTTGGTCTTGCTTTCTTTTTCTCCCAATCGCCAATCAATATTTTGCCTCAGACGACCTGTTTTTCAGTCGTGCACATCGCCTGCAAGTTGAGGCTTCCTTTGCAAAACGTCAAGGAACAGACAAGTTCGTCGAATATGAATTCAAGGATTACGAAGGTTGTGTCAATGCGGTACCACTGTAAAGCCTTCATACTGAAATGTGGTCTTTTGGTTCTTTGTCTTTAGGGACGGCGCATGGTTTCGCGGCGAGACCTAATCTGAGTCTCCCTCAAGTTGCAGAAGCCCATAGGAAAGCGTTTCAACAGACTGTTGATTGGTTTAAAAAAACGCTTTCTATCTACCCAAAGATGCCAGAAAATTAAATAGGTTGGGGTGTGCGATCTACACAGGCGTGATGAAAGATCCCTTATGAGAATCAACCTTCGTGTTACACACTTTTGAACGATTGAAACCAGCTCCAGCCCTTCTTAACTTTCCCCTACTGTCCTACGGTGGCATCAAGTCAGTCTATGATTCGCTTCCGATGATGGCTGCTGCTGGCGGCTTCTGGGATGTTTAGCCTTCGTCCAGGTTACAGGTTCATCTATTGATTTAATGGAGGCAACTAGTTCATAAGAAGCCTTCGGGACGACACTGCAATCGAAAACGAGACCGGAAGCTTAGCGTCGCTGCGGCCAGTGAACAAGTCACTGCCAGTGCTGGAATCTATTTTTGAGGAAAAGAGCCAAAGAAATGCGTCATGCCATTTCGAACGCTTCTTATGGAAGAAGGCTTTGGAGTCTTTTTCCAAGTGGCGAAAGAACTGGTATAACACATTTCCTTGACCCTTTTTCTCCTGGATATAGATTCTATTGCCAGCAGTGAGCGTGAGCCCGTGACGCCTGTCCTTGCAAAGAATAGAAAAGAAGGTGGAAATGGACTTTTTGTGGATGGATGATGAGAGGATTTTGCATTCTTCAAGTCGGTGAAGAAGCAATTCATTGTCAAAGTCGTTCGTGTTGATGAAGTGTTACTGTTCACGAGTTTCTGGAATTCACTGCGAACTCGGTCTTTCAACTGACAGAGTCAATTCAATCGCACTTTACACTAGGAATAAAAGCTTCTTTATCTCGACGATTTTGTTCTCACTGAAAGCTAAAGCGCCACGCAAAAAAAAACTTTTGTTGGACAGATCGCGATCATACAGACACCGAGTTTTGGAATAGTTTGAACCGCATGCTTTGGACTAACATATAATTCGGTTGAACTGCATGCTTACCCACATGGTGACTATGCACGATGAAGCCAGCCCACTTCCAAACCAGTCATCATGCGTAGAGTCTCCGGATATGCGCTGTTGCTCTCCCTCAACAGGCGGGCCAGGCGACGACATACATACATAGGATATGATATGTATTCCGCCTGCGGAAAGCCAGGATATCTGGCCAGAATCCTGTAGCCACGAATGCGTTAGCGCCTGAGCTGGAAGATTTATTATGCTTACGTTTTCAGATCTGATGTCCGTTCTGAAGACGTCAAAATTTTGAATAGGACTTTGGCAGCATGGATGGATGCACCCTTCGGTATAGCATATGGAGTAGGAGCAGTATAAGCAAGCTGGATGCTGGGCTTGAACAACCATATCTGTATTACCAGGGGATGAATCAGTTATCCTAGAAGTTTGAAAATTGGTTATCATACAAGGATACGAGGAAGCTCCTCTTCCTCATCCAAAACGACAAATCTATATGTTGCATGAGCTCGAACAAATTCCGTCATATCTTCGACAAGGAATGCTGAAAGCGGTATTCTGACGGGTCTGAGCAAGTGTATTGAGGACATCGGTCAAAAAAGAAATACATATGCACGAACTCAATGTTCAAGCTGACTGGGCGGATGGCAAACTTGAGCAGCCTGAAGATATTCTGCGTCCTATTCCCTCTTGGATGTTCCTGGTATCGACCCAAGACAGCTCCGCACAAACATCGAGCAAGACGCCAATCTTCTCCAGCCTACAAAGTAGCCGTAAGTACCAGTCTTGCATAATATAACCAGGAAAAGTTAAAAATGTAGTCTCAATCGTAGCTCCCATGACGTGTGCCTCACAAACACGAGAGTTGTTTGAGCGAGCAAGCGAACGTAGCCAAGAAGCCACGTCGGTTATTCTAGGACGTTTTGTATCAACCGATATAGTCACCGCCTCCGCGCTCATCCACTATTTCAGCTGTGCCCCCCCGAAACCATCATGGGCTTCGAAAAACCACAAGCATCGAAAGCTTCAGAAATGGCAAGGCTGGTCAACCGCTGGTAAAGGCCAGCGCCGGTCTTCTTAGCCATCCAAATGTAAGAGGAGAAAAGATGTATAGTAACAAGAAAAATCAGGAAACCCACCTTCGCGCCCTCCCCAAGAAGAAGATTATGGTGAGCCATCGATGATTCCTCAAACAGAATGTAGCTTCCACCAACGAGCGCCTGCTCCGCCTCTGGCCAAAACCCAATCTTCCCATGTTTCATGACTTGATCATGCAGTTTCTGGTCAGAGTGACACATCCACGCATCCACCAGCTCCTGCCAGTGCTCTGACGGTAGGTCGCGATACTCATTGATCTTTGTAGCTTGTACGAGGATCAGCGAGCATGATGCACAAATGAAAGACGAAGGATTCGCAGCCGAGAGTTGGGCTGCATCAAGGAGTGGAGGTGGGTCCTCAACAGGCAAATCGGCAGAGGGACGCGGGCCGACGGTGATCAGCTTAATTTCAAAGTGGGTGCCCTGGACACGAACTTCCTGCTTGCCGGGAAGGATTCGTGCGGGAAGGAGGAGAGGCAGGGAGTTACGAGACCCACTGCGGATGATAAGTCGATCACCGCCTTCAGAGTGGTTCTCTGGGAAGGGCGGGAGGACTTCGGCTTCTATGTCAACACCTGGAATGGCACCAGTCACCGTGAAAAACACAAGCACATGTTGCAGATTTTCATGGTTCTCCGCGACATAATGTACTTCAAACCCAGCTAAAACACGCGTGAACAGTCGAAATGATAGAAGGAAGAATTTCATACCATTCAAAGTCGATGACGGTCGAGACTGCGACGTGCTAGAAACACTGTGGCTAGACGATGATTTTGAGGAGGATGAGCGAAGCCAGGATAATGGAGGAGCTGAGAGACTGCGGTGCCGTGAATTCTTCTTATCGTCATGGGATGACATCTCTGTCACATTCGAGTCATTCACCCGAAGATGTGTATGAATTGACTCCTTAACGAATTCCGGGAGTGTAAGTAAGGTTCTTGAATCAGTTCGAGCCACCGATAAAGGGACTGCTTCGCGTATAAATTCGGGAAGCGTGAGGAGGGCGTGAGGGTCCTTCGTTCGTGGCTGCATGACTGCATCTTGGCTGTGCAAACGTCCCGCCGAAGAGTGCTTCGCTAGCTGTTCAACGAACGCTTGTTTCAAACAGCGTCAATAAAAAAAGCTGAGTTGACCGGGAGGTGATATGAATTGACATACATTGGCTAGATCTTTTTGTCGGGCTTTCTCTAGCCTAGCAGGAAGCCCTCCCTCGAGAACAACACTTTGATTAGTGAGCGTCCGCTCCGATGCCTTTCCCAGAAGATCCAAGAGCCTTTCAAGATCCTGTATGTCATCCTTCTTCTGTTTTCCTGCCCTTGGGGTTTGTAGTCCTTCCTTCCTGGCTTTCTCCAACTGCGCAAGTTTAGTTGACTTGAGCTCGACGCGCTGGTTGTGTAGCTGTGGTGCAACAAGATACAGCCTGTCAATAGCCATAGTCACATTCTCTAGGTCAAGCCTCATCTTTTCATCCATTTGTCGTGCTGATATCGTAGGTGAATGCAGGGGATGACGAGATTCAGAATCTATGGATGTTCGGACACCAGCTTCGTCGTATTCCGGAAGTATGTCACTTTTGCAATCCGCGTAATTATCCTCCTGATCATACTCTGGAGGAAGGCTGATGGTATCGGGCTGATGACGCAAGAGGGTTTCTGCGCGCTCCTTGCACATGGTCATAACAGAATCCAGTTCTTCGTCGATCTTATCCCACAGAAGAGCAGCCTCCATTACCAGAACGGGGGGTGCGTCCTGTGCTAGAATGTATGGCTGTGACGAAAGACGCTCGATCTGCAGATCGCTCAGATGGCGCCTTAGGATGGAGAAGGGATCCAAAGAACTGGCAACTTCGATCGGGCTGGAAGAGATTTCCTCGGGAAAGGGTCTCGTGGAGTTCGACTGGATTGTCGATAACCTCTGGAGATGAGATAACAAAGAGACGAGTGAATTTGCGAGCAAGGCATCTGCAGGTTCCCAGCTGGATGTGATTGCATCAACCCTCATGCGGAGTTCGCTCAACAATTCGACATCATCCTGCCCGCTAGCAATTTGAATCATAACTACTGCATCTTCTGCGTTACGAAGATTGGTGACAAGAGTCCGCAGTGCCGAAGAGGACGATTCGGCAACTGTCAGTAACGTTCCTGACGTTTGAGAACCTGAAGGCATGGAGTTTCTGTGGTCTGGAACTAGTGGGGTCCGGCCAGTCGAAACAGAGAGAAGATCGTTCAGAGTAATCAGACAGGATTTCTGGACGTGTACAATCGATGGCATAACCTCTTGCTAGAGTATCATCAAATGAGGTGATCACACAATGAGTAGCATGGACTCACTAGTACACTCTTGCTTTCAGGTTCGCTTGCGGTTTCCAAGTCCACAACGCGAGATATGCCCGGTTGACTCTCCACTTGCTGGGTGGGAACATCATCCGGTGTCTGTTGTTGTAATCGAGCGAAGTGTTCTCTTGGAAATGGGCTAGGAATCCCGGAAGTCAAGAGAGGGCTCGATGACGGGCGTGCGAGTTGTTTCGGACGAGTTAAAGTTGCCATTCTTCCTCACAAGAAAAAGAGTCGTCGCTATGCAGGAGTCTTCGATGAGTTGAAGGCAAGAACGCACAATGTATGCTCACATAATGTTCTCCTATGATTGCACACACTATAATACTAGCACAAGGCAAGGGTAAGGAGAAGAGGTCGGGGATAGTAAGTGGGATGATATGGTGTGTAATGTGTATCGCCTGGGCGTTGATTGGCGCTGACAGCTGCCTACACTGCTGATTTTCAATTTTGAGAGGGCCACGGATGTCGGCTATCGTGGTCTTATTCCTCTTCCAACGCCCCTACGGTGACGCTTCAGTCGACCAGGATGGCCACCGCCTAGTGGGCATTTTTTGAAGGAAATGTGTCCTTCATCACGTGATCGATAAAATATATTGATGGGAATCCCATATGACACCTCTGGTTGTCCACGCATGAATGACCGGGGCCCGTACTACATACATATCGTGACGGACATCCCTTCGAGTGCTTTGAGAACCCAATCCTTTTAATGCATCTTTCTTTAATAGTATCTACTCGGGCATGTCTTCGGCTAAGACGTCTACATGGTAAGAAGAGGAGTGTAGGTAAGGACGGGTCGTCGCACCCTCGGTGTTGCACACTCTTCAAGATTGCAGCCACAAATGGCATTGACGCACAAGAGCCTCACCCATTGTGATGGGCATAGTCAGTCACTTATGTCGACAAATGTACCCTGACTCAAGTGGAATGCCCTAGAGTTCTGCGTCTTTCTAGGTAGATTGTCGTGTGGGATTTCAAGGTACCCCAGCTTGTGGCGCTGCGCACCGCGGAGAATCAATGAGCCATTGACGGCCACGGCTCCAATTTGAAGAACGAATAAGCGTTAGGGAAGGGAATGAATGAATGAATGAATTTGATTTTAACCGCCGGCAAGCCACACTGCTGGGCTAAGAAGCGGGGGTAAAGTAGCGTATGTACTCTACACCAATAATGTAACTATGCGTCCATTGTGCCGAAGGCAGTAGTCGTGTGATGTATATTTGGATATTGGAACTTTCCTCGCAGACTTTTAGGTGGCTTGAGCGTTCGGAAGACAGCGGGAAAAGCGATCATATTAACATCAAGTAATTAACCTATCGAGCATGTTGCCGGGATCTACAATAAATCGTATGGATGTATGATCAGATCGACGTTTTCTTTTGGGAAAAAGCTTGTGAGGACAACGCGAAACAGATATATGAGTACTAAGTTCATCACACCGATGAAGTATCTGGGCCCAGCCTGCGACGCTCGGATGACGAAGTCGCCATGTAGATTTGAACAGGATTTGAGGACGGAAACATAATTCAAGAGGAGAGAAGCCATGATCGAGATACCTAAAGTGGAAAGAACTTCACATTGACAATACAGAACAGGCAGGCTCGGAGTATTTTGGTAATCGATTGTGGCCAAAGAGATATTGCCGTATTGGTATTAGTATCATCTTTACAGCAGTTGTGAGGCAGATACAGTCACAAACTCTGGCCCAGTACACTTACACGGTATATGGAAACCGTAAGTTCTGACTTCCATTCATTGATCGTACGCCGATGGACAGTTTAAATGACACATGTGTCAATAATATCCAATATCCTGATACGTTTCTGTCCAAGCGCTTACTATCTTCCGGCTGTTATCCCTGTAACAAAACATTACCCTGTGACCGGAACCGTACTGACCTGGAGAGGATTCACAAATACTTATATCTCCTTGATATCGATGGAACAGATCATTCGGCTAACGCTTGATCAGGGCCCTTACTGCATGTGTTTATGAAGCTTTAGAACCGTTTTACGAACTGGACGCACGCGGCAGCAAATTCGCGCTTTACCGCTTGTTGACGCTTCTAACGATCTCTCCTACCGTAACCGCCGATCTTACTTATATACACGACTTTCACGCATTTCCTACGAATCCTGGACCAAGTAAACGTCGAGATTTTGGAACCCGGTCGTCATACGTTTGGCTGACCTATAACGAATGAGTATGCCAGGAATGATCGTTGGAGAACCTGATACAATGCTCTTCCCTTCTGCCGGCGATACAACACCAAAAAAACGTAGTTCATCTTCTGCGAGTCGACGAGAAACGATTCTGAACTTGGTGGAGATGCTTTTACAAGATCATGATTTCGGCCGAGGTAAGTATCCGGTCAGCTTTCACAAGCCCATCATCGCTTGCATACCTCTTCCGACAAAGATGACAGAATGCCCAGTTTGGAGGATGATAGGGATGTCCGTGAGTGGCGTACCGTCTTCTTTCCTGGAAATGATATTAGAAAACTGTTCTCTCAGCTACCGTCGACGAACATCTTCAAATTGCGGGGGCTGAGGCGTTCTACAGGTTCAAGAAGTAAGCCTCAATTGTTCAACTCGCTATAGTCCGCTCAATGAAACTTTTCAGGCGAATAGAAGGTCTAGATAAAGAGGTGCGCAGTTGGTCGTTTTACGTCTCCATCACGGGCAGACTCAAATGATGCTAGCTTCGAAACTTCGCCAATGCCGCTCGCCAGCTCGGTAGCTCAGTCGCCATCCTTTCCTCTGCCTTTGATCTTCGCGAGCGACTTGCGCAGATTCTCTTTCTCTATCACGAAAATGCCGCCGACCTCTTTAACCGCAAGATTGCTCATCTTGCAAAAGAAACTCCTTTGGAGCGACCAAAACCCGAACGTAAAGGTCGCCATAGGAAGAGGAGAGTAACGACAGCGAATCTGACCGGACCACATGTTGTGCGACTCTCTGTGAACGAGAATCTTGATTTAGAGGAGTTTCCGATGCAACTGAAGCTGTTAGCAAAGGCTATCAAAACATTCTCCAACTGTCTGAATGAATTCCCCGAATTTGCTGACGAAGCCGTAAACACGTCTATGTCAGAATTTGAAGGTGACCTTCAGGTAGAAGAATACTTCCTTGAACCGTGTCTATGTTCTCAAGCCCTTTACAGTATTGGGCTTCCTGCCTCAAGGAATATGCTGGTCGGTCAGTCAGCCAAGACATTGCTGCCGTACATGCTTAGGTCGCCAGGACAGGACAGTTCCGTCACCAATCTGTTCAAAGATATGTACACGATTTATCCCTGGAGATGGGTGAACATATAGACATCATAACATCGACTTTATCGATGTTCATCGAAGTTGGTACGTGGTCTTGCTCCAAATTTTCACATATTCCACAATTTGATGACATTTGTAGGTGTCCCTACAATTCGTTTCGCCCAGAAACATGGTGCGACTAATCTCCTGAACCTCTCAACTGTTGCAACTTTCTTCTCTGCCGTCACGGCAACGACTATGCAATTTTCCTTCAATCTATCCCACAGCAACCTGTCAGATGCGGTTAACTGTTTTTGGTTCGCTTCCCTAGTCTTTAGCATTGCAGCTGCTGTAAACAGTCTGCTAGGTTTGACTTGGAAACAGGCAATGTAGTACGTATGCATTCATCTTATGGCAAGAAAGTTGAGAAGCTGATGATGAGTACGTTGCAGTCGTTCTCCTGGTGACCGCGTGCCCTGGTGGGTCTTGATATGGATAAAGAGATCACCCCTCGTGTTCCTTGTCATGTCAGTCGCATGTTTCTCCATCGGCCTTTGTCTCTTTGCCTATGCCTCTGATCAGGTCTGTTGCTCCCCTTTCTATGTACCCCGTCCCGTCTGGGAATGAACAAAAATTGATCGTGTAGGCACCAATAACGTCAACCTTAACAACTATATTCACCACCTTCACATCTTTCGGGCTGGCAGCCGTTTCTGCGTGGTTCGCGTCAGAACGTTGGATTTATCTCCGGCATCAAGGCAGGAAATGGCTTAGTGATGTGCTTACAGAGTACACGATTCTGTTTATGAGTCTCCCTGGCATGGGGCAAGCCAAAGCCTTCTTAGAGTGTACCGGTGAACTGCTACTTCATTGGGCCGATAACCTCCACCAGTTCTGTGTCAAGCTACTCTGTAATATGCACCACCGCAGTAGTTCTTCCGACCAGAGCGACTATATTGAAGCTGGGTCTACGCTTCCGACTGCCTACGCTAACAACATGCCCTCGGAGACACCCACATCACACTTGCACTGCCAATCGGACACTGGGACCGAGCCTTCTAAATCTCCTCCTTTCTCTCGTGCTTCTTCAGCCAACAATTCAAAGTCCGGGGCAGATCCCTCCTCACAGATGCCTGTCAGTCCCGGCAAACAGCTGTGGGCCAATGCTCTGCGCAGTGTCAAGATGCACTCGGTGATTACATCTCCTCATCCCCGCGAGTCACATCGACGGAGGACGACTTCTTCAAACATTGAACACAGCAAGACCATGACGGGTGAAATTGAACCGGGCAAGGCTGTTATGCGGTCCCGTGTAGCGGCTCTTTCACCCAAGCTGAAACAGCTAGAACCAACACAGGATGTGGCTGCCCATTCAGGACTTGTTCGGCACTTACAATTCTCGCCTGATGGGAGGTATTTAGCTACATCGAGGTATACGCGACGCTTGCACTCTCGTACACTCTTTCTTGACATTTCGCTGTAGCTGGGACAAGACTTCGGTAGTTTTTCGTGTCAAGGTCCATGCTTGTATACTTTTTCCAAGATTTTTGGCCTCATCTAACCCTGCAGGACCCGTTGATATCCCACCGCATTCTTGCACACCCAGCTGGGTTTGTTGGACAAGTCGCTTGGTCCGTCTATCCATTCCCAACACAGTGACTATAACATAATCAAGCCTTATCAATCTCTTACAGGTCGCCTACCGGACATCTCCTCCTCACGAAACTTTCACGAGGGGTCAAAGTCTGGACTTCGGAGGTGAATGATCGATCGCATAGGAATCAATTTTTGAGGCACTACTGATCTAAACACCCGTCGTGCAGGAGGGTGTTTGTAGGAAAACTATTGATCGTAAGACCAATGTTGAGTCAATTGCTTGGTTCCCAGATGGAAGAAGTCAGTCACATTATAAACCCACTGAATGGTCTTGACTTCCAATGAATGATATAGCTTTCATTTCGGTTGAGGGAAGTGATGTGACGCGACTTGTTCGTGTCCTTTTTCATGTCTATTGCTCTGTCCATATTGATATGAGTTTTAGGATCTCACCGGCAAGGTTTGTCTATCGACGTGCATCTAGTTCATCTCTTCTATCCTTGACAGATTGTCGACCAGTATGACTTTGGTCGTATGAAGCTCCATGATGTTGCGGTCACTCCTGATTCATTACGGCTCATCGGTGTTGGACCTCTTCTCGAATCACCGGACGGTCTTCAACCAAGCAGGTCCAGGGCAGAAAAGAGGCTTGTTGGTAGGCTCATAATCTGTCCCATATGCTATCAAGTATTCACCATCTTGTCAGTGTATAGCATGGAAACCAACCTGATCGAAAAGTCGGTTTTACCCTTAGTTGTCACATACAATAAACCCCTGACAATTCTTACAGCCAAACGCCTGTACTCAATGACGTTCGAGATATCACGTTGGCCACGAGTGCACATGGAGGTATTATTGCTTTGATTAGTTACGAGAACAAGGTGTGCAGCGATTGTGGATTACGTGTTGTGCCGTGGTTCATATTGTTGAATAGGCTCCTCCTCAGCTTTGGAAACTTGAGTTGCTCAAGGACAAGGAGAATCACAATTTAACCAAAGGACGGCTTACTCTGAGGTTGGCCATTTTGTTCATACTGGACACGTCTCACCTTCAGTTTCCGTTGCCCAGGCACACTTACATGCCCAAGTTTCAAGTTGATTTTGCTGGACCAAGTTATTTCGGCGGAAAAAATAGCGAGATGGTCTTGTGTGCTGGTAAAGGTGAGGCTTTTCAGAAGTATTTTGAACGGCAACGGATATTGAATGGTTTCCAAAGCTGGAGATATCCATATTTGGGATCAGGAATCGGCAGCACTACTTCATTACATCCGTGGCCAATCTCATGGTGGCGATTTGACTTGTATTGCCTGGAATCACGCGGCCGAGGACCCATTTATGTTCGCAACTGGAAGCCATGATGGAGCAGTTCGTGTATGGACCAAGCGCCCGGATGATGATCTAGGCGAGAATGGTATGGTTCGGACACACTCGCCTGTTGAGTTCCTGGAGGAAGAAAGGTTGAACACGGCACCGTCGCTGCAAAACTCTGAAGACGATGATCAAGGACCCGCCTCAGGTCCTTCACGAAGACGATATACAGTGCCCACGCGATCACAACGCAGAGATCCGTACCAAGAAGCTATCGGCCTTACTTTTCGTCAACGAATCCTAGCTTACGCTGCTGCCCAGCGCGGAGCAGAGACAGAAACAGAGACACAGGCGCAAATACATGAACAAAATCTGGTACCCTAAATACTTACGTAGTTGTTGCTAACATTCCAGTAGCGGCTAATCGGCTGTTTTACCCTAATGTACCGTACTATTTCCGACGGAGTACTTGCAAATGCATCCCGACGATACTCTAGGTAATAATCTACTTCAAGAGCATCAGGATTTTCTTTCGTCGCGTCGTCGATTTCTCATGAGTTTGGTTACAACGTCGTTACGACGTCGACGACAGGCGCAATTAAGATTAAACCTATTCGCGGGGAAAATCGTCGTCACCTGAAGAGATCAAGCTTAAGTGGTCCAGATTTTCTGCTTGCCTCCAGAGTAACAGGTAATCAGATAATCACTGATGAAAAGTAGTGTTGCTGGGTTTTGACCCATAAGATCCGCGCCCTTGATTGTGGGAGAGAGGGCAGAGTGTGTCGTGGACGAACCAAAATCGGGAGGAGTCTCAGTTTTCGCGAATTTCACGAGAATGAAATGTATGACAATGGCACGAGACGCGGACAAGTTTAAGCATGTGGTTGTGACCAGTGACACGGGAATAAGGAATGCAACATGGACCACATATAATAATATCGACCTGAAGCATTTAGGCGGACTAGGAATGACTATAGCCAATAGAAGAAAAGAAACGGCATTGGGAGAAATGGCTTGAAGGAGCGGATCATAAAACAGTATGGGATGCCAAAAGTTTTGTAACAGCTGACCCAAATAATGGAGGGCAAACGAGGATGCCTGCACTGAAGCAAGAAGAAGGAGGGAGAGTCAGGGAGGTGGAGGACAAAGGCGAGAAGGCCAAGTTGCTGCACAAGGTATTATTCCATGACAAGCCAGCTGAGGTATCCGGAACCTACCTTTAAATGGCCGGTGATCACCAGCAAGGCGATATACAGGGCGGTGGGGTCGCTGAGGTCACAAAGCGTCAGGATTGAGTGGCATCCCAGATCTGGTGATCATGAAGACCAGGTACACCCTTAGGACCAATCTTTCGTGCATCCCGAAGAGGTGGAAAACTTTTAGGACGGTGGTCCTGAGAAAACCGGGCAAGAACAACTATGGACGTACCGACCTATTGCTTTACTGGATACAGTAGCCAAAGTTCTGGCGGCCTGCGTAAAGAACAAGCTGACATACCTGGCGAAGAAGCACAACCTGCCACCACAGAACAAGTTTTGAGGCAGACCGGGACGTTCAACGACAGATTCCATCCACAAGCTGACAGCGTATATTAAGGATGCGTGAAGGAACAAGGAATTCGCTGCAGTATTTCTGGATGTCAAGGGAGCATTTCCTAACACCGTGCCTGAGGTTTTGGCGCACGATATGAGAAAGAGAGGTGTGCCTGATGTGGTGGAGAGATGGTTTGGGGCGAAGCTGGAGGGCAGGAAGACAGTCATAACCTTTGATGATTACGTGTCAGAGTCGATCCCGATAGAGAGCGACCTGGACCAGGGCTGTAACACTTCTGACATGTGCTATAATTTTTACAGCGCAGATCAGATAGAGAGTGCAAGAGAAAGAGGGGGGAGTAGGCGTTGTTATTCACGGATGACACGTTTGTGGCAGTGGAAGGGGACGACATGGAGGCCGCTGGGGAAAGGACCATTTCTCACTCTACGCAAGTTCGTGGGCATGGGATTCACAAGGAGACGAGAGAGAGACTCACACAAACCAAAGAGTACAAGACAGGCCACAAGACCGCTGATCACGGCAGCAAGAGCAGCAGTACAGATCAAACCGATGCACAAGTTTCTAGGGGTCATCATTGAGAGGTTCATGGAACATGCTGCTTACGCACAGGTGCGGGGGATGGCTTTCGCGATGAAGACGAGGAGATTGGTGAAGGTGAATGGCGGCGTGGGAGGAGAATATGCGAGGAGGGTGTACAAGGCAGTATTGGCACCGACAATGTTGTATGCGGGTGTGGTGCCTGCCAGATGTGGGGGCAGTGGGCACGACAGTGAAGGGGGCAAGGGGTCACATCGCAAAAATGGGGCGGGTGCAAAGGATGAGCGCACTGCAGATCACGGGAGCATTGCAGTCCACACCGACAGACCTTTTGGACGCACATGCAGGCATCATGCCCATTGACATCAGGGGTGAAGAAAATTGCAGTGCGTGCTGCGGCGCGGATAGCAACCCTGCCAACAACACACCCACTGCGAAAGCCAGCGGAAAGGGCAGCCAGGTTTGTGAAGAGACATAGAGCGCCGCTCCACTGCATCATGCGAGCATTTGGCGCGAGCCCCAAGGATGTGGAGGACATACTAGCATTGAGGGAGGGGCCAGGTTGTGGTGTCCGATGAAGGTGACAATAGATGGGAATGCAGAGGAAGCATTGGAGAGGGAATGGCAGAACGAGGCGGAAGTGAAAATATACACAGATCGATCAGGGCATCAAGGGAGGATAGGGGCAGCAGCGGTGCTGTTTAACCAGGTCAAGGTTCTAAGGAAGTATCTAGGATCTGACGAAGAACACACGGTCTTTTGAAGGGGGGTGTATGGGACAGGTGCTGGGAAAGGAACTGCTGAGGAGAGAGGTGAGGGACAGAGGAAGACCCAGAGACGTGACAATAGGCTCGGACAACCAGGCAGGCCTGCTGGCGCTGCAAGACAATGGCCAGGTGCGGGGCGATACCTTATCGACTGGGTGCTCAAAGGTTTCTGGAAGGTCAAGGGAATCGATTCGCGTGTGGAAGTGGAGGCACAGTGGACACCAGGTCATAGTGGGATATTAGGCAATGAACGTGTGGACAAGGAAGCAAAAAGCGCGGCCGAAGGCAACGAAATAGAACTGACAGGGCTATGTTTCCTACGGAGGACGCTACCCAAAGTCAATGGCAGCCATCATGACGAAACACAAAGAGGCGTGGCGGATGGAAGACATGGCCAGACAGTCACTAAGATTTAGGAGTATGACGACGATCGACCTCGACTGGCCGAAGACAAAAGCCATCGTTCAGACACTGAACTCACTGCCCAGGGAGAACGCATCTTTGCTCGTACAGCTGCGAACGGGACATTGCTCGCTGAATGATCACTTGCATCGCATGCAAAAGTCTGGCACTACGATCTGCGGCAGAGGTGGAGACGATCGAGCATTTCCATACCAGATGTCGTGCTTATGCAGCAGGGAGGACAGAGCTTTACAAAGCAGTCACGCCCGGACCCAACATGATGGCAAAATTGCTCAGTGACCGGAACACGGTGAAGCCGCTGTTCCAAAACATACACGCGGTGGGGAGATTCACGAGGACTTACCAAGACTTGACAATGCCGAGAGACGAGAGAACGGACGCGCCCTAGGGACGCAGGGCTACAGAGGACGCGAACAAGAGGTGATTCCGATGCACTCGATATACTTTACACAGCATATAGCCCATACAGGCGTTTAAAACGGTACCGAGCCCGATCCCGGGCGCACTTAGAAGGGGCTCAGCCCCAGCAGGCTAGGCAGACTTACTTACGACCGAGAGATGCGTAGTGTTAGAACAGGTTTCCCTCGTTACTTAGGTTTCGATCAATTTCCTTATTTATAATTTTACTTCCTAATGTTACAATTTTCGCCACAACACACCTCATTCGCCTACCATATCCTGTGGTCGCTTCTGAGGTGTGTATACTTACATTATAAATCCAAACTCAATTACTGATACATCTACCTAGTACCTATTTCTATTCTTAACAGGTAGATATCAATAAAGTCGCTTACCATATCCTGTGGTCGCTTCTGAGTACTTATTTCTATTCTTAACACGTAGGGACTGTAAATAGCGTGGAACCCGACATAGGGCCAGGCCACAAAGGGTACGATGAAAAAAAAAGCTAACAATGGTGACCCACCGCGTATTCCAGAAAATGTTTCCCACCGCAATAGTTGACTTCTGTGACATACCGGTTTCACATCATTGATATGGAAGTAAGCCTACTATTGTCTGCTTAACGCAATACAGGATGGAGAAGCATACTATCTGTGGTCCGCTGTGGTCCCGAGCACGGAGGAAAGATGAGCGAGTTACAATTGGCGTGGATGGGGGAGTAAATGATCAATGTTTCCAGATTATTTTGTCCGCTGATCATAAGCGATGAGATTATTTTCAACAGAATGTCTCGTTTTACAACAGTGGAGGTGAATTGGTGAAGAAACCCGGGTATTCTGGTACTAAGAGGATAATTGTCGTCAGACAGGAGAAAGCCTAGTATGCGTATGGAAATGGTAAAAAAGAATGGACGTTTTTGTCAGGCAGCAACCTGTTCACAAACTGAGGTTTACCCACCTTCATAGGTTAGGTCATTTGCTTAATACGGTGCAAGATACGAAGGCAAGAACAGCTTTTGCATCTTTCCTTCTTGGTCTACGAGTTCAAGGCAGGCCATGTCCCCTACCAGATCTCGAACTGTCCCTACCGTTAACCTCCAAGATTGACAGCATCCTGGCGCTCTCGGAGACAGAGGAAGGCTGTACACCTGAACCTCTATTGAATCTCCTATTTCCAGTCGACTCCCCAGCAGATGATTCTCCTGGCTATACATAAAGTACCACGCGTGTGGGTCTGGCAGTGTCGGTGGGTTGGCGATCCTGAAGGCTGATGCGAGGATATGGATTCCAGCACTTGCTTGATTCTGTACGACGCGACCCCGTTCATGATGGATCCTGGAGGGGTAGCCCAGGCTATTCGATGCGAGAGGAGAACACGGCACACCGGGCGCCATACAATAGATCGGTCGTTGAGAGTCGGACCAATTGGTGGTTTATTCCTATGCGGGAGACGCTGCTCTTATAGGGAGGGAGATCATGAACCACGTGCCTCGGGACAATGTTTTCAGCTGGGGGGTAACTTGACATGATAGTCTCCGAAGGCAAGAATCTCTCAGTCGCCGGTAACAAGCTAGGGCTCACTGGTTAGTTACCACGGCAGAACTTAGAGTAAACCAACTGGTCGGTAACAATGAGATTACGACATCGCTCGTCGATGCGCAAAATGTCATCTTTATCTCCGTGAAAGGAGGTGAGGCGGCACCCCGGCGGATTGAGCAGTGAGTACGTAACACTTTCTCATGAGCCAGGTTTGAAGTTGGCATGAAAGAGCAGGTATTTGTGATCGGCCGTAGTTATTATTCGCAGCCAGCCACCGCTTTCGGCGCCATAATCGCAACCGATCCTGTCTGCGTCAACCCCACCGAAATTGCAATAGATCCATTACGACTATTGTCAATCACCATGGTGATTAATGGTTATCTATCGGGGATAAAGGAGTTGTGAGATCAGGCCTAATGAGAAAAACCGATGATAGAGTTCTGACTCAGGGTCGGGATAAGGCCTAGAAGTTAGGATGGGCCTAGAAGTACCAGTCGGGCCTAGGAATTGCGGCCAGAATGTCGAGACCATTGAGACCCGCCTGCTGTGGGATCAATATTGTGGTGTATTCCTGTAATGCAACCATAACTATCATAGTGTAGCGTAGGTAGATATCACTATTGGTAATTGGTAAAGTAAGGGTCCATGGCAATACATACTGTTAGTTCTTGAAGACCGTTACGTTACGTGTTTGAGGGGTGTGGGCACCAAAAAGATTCCGATCTCCTCCATTGATCACACTTCAGGAAACTGTGTCTGTTTCTGGAGAAACACCTGTGAAAACTTCTAATAGGTGTTTCCCTGGCAAAATTCCCTAAGTAGGAAATTGTTATGAGCGAAATACTTGTATAACCTGTTTCTAACAAGTGCTTCTCTAGAAACATATACAATTTCCTGAAGTGATTGGCAGTGCTGTTTAGATCTCAAAAGACCACGACATGTTTTGATGGTGAGAGCACCAGAAACCTTCAAAAACTAAGTAGGCCTCAAGCTCACCAATATGTCTGTTCAAAATGTCAGCCCCAGATTGGGCCTGGATTTTGGGTCTGAAACACACTATGGCTTAGTCTATTCTGTATTGATTGATTTTATCTACTACACATGATCTCAAAACATCAAAAGTAAATCAGGTGAAACCATTAGAGGCTCCCCTTTTAGCTTATGAGCAGAAGGCAAATGCTTTTCATAAAATATATGGTAAGGAGGAGATTTAAGCATTCTAGAGAGGAGTTAGATAGTTTTAAACACTTAGTTTTAACTGTTTTATACTTATGCTACCTAGTTTTGTTCTTATTCTACTAGGTTGATACAATTATAGGTGTGTCCAAATATACTCTGGGTTTTGTTCTTATTCTACTAGATTGCATTGTAGTTTGAGGCAGAGTGATGGGGAGAGATATAGAGGGAAATAGGGGTCCTCTGACATCACTCTGTTGGGCCTCACAGTCACCGTCACTTTGCCCCCCATCACACATATCACTTTCCTCTTTGTCCTCTACATTTTCACGTATCACATGTTACTTTTCTCTTTGATCTCTTTTACTTCTTTGTCCTCTATATTTTCTTATATATCTCGAATACGTACACAATACCCTTAGTCACTTGTCTCGGACTGAGGGTATGTTATACTTACATCTACGCTGTTCATATTAACTTATGTCGTGCCCCTAGACAATATACTTACAAGTATACTTTAGGTACAATCTAATATAGTCACTTGTCTTGGACTGAGGACAATATATTTACAAGTATACTTTAGATATACTATTGACATTGGGTATCGAGTTCTAACACACTCCCCCTCTAGCATGTGGTGCCTCACATGGGATAGAGAAGGAGTAGGGGCTGGGCCCCAGCAGTCAGTCAGTAAGCTAGAGATGATGTAATACCTATAACTAAGCCAGAATCAGAGTAGGAGACCTTAGAATGAGATTGTCCCCTTACACCTACTCTCAAGGGCAGCAAGTGTCAGCTGCATCTACTGCATAAGAGAAAACCAGTCAGTGGTCCAGTGTATCATCTGACTGGGTCCTGATACAGAAATAAACTCAGCAGAAAGAGCAGAGGTATTACTAGAAGGTAGGACAGGAGAGAGTGGCATAGAGATCAGGGGGATAGGAGGAGACCAAGAATAGGTGGTAGATTAGGTGCTATGAGCTAAGAGGGTAGACAGCTAGGAGACCAAACAAGCTATAAGAGAATACTCAACTCTGTAAGATGCAACTATAACAAGCAGAAAAGTAGGCAAGCAGTGGACAAAAGGTAAGTACAACAAGGAGAGAGCAGAGCATCACTAGGGAAGTTTGCAGTTAGTTGAATAGATAGACCTGAAGAATACTACTCTTACTTGGTCTAAGAATATTCTGTCCTGCAGACCAGTGATTAGCCTGTTTCATTCTAATCACATAAGCACCCTAATTCACTCCCTCTTAATTACAGAAATAGCTATTAGTATTCCCCACTTCAACCAGTTTAACCAGACAACTAGCATCACCAAGTTCCCAAGCTAGCATTATTCAGGATTGAGTGTCTTGTGTATAGCATCTAATTATACATAACATCTAGCAATAATCTCCTATAGCAACTGCCTGTGCTAGCAATTTAGGCTAGCAACACCTCTCTACTGACTACCATCCACAACACATTTTGGGCTTTCTGGGACTTTGAGTAGCTCACCTTCTTACACACATGTCCTAGACCAAAGAGTATATTTCTTTAGCTGCTGATTGTTAGGTTTGTCAAGTAATTTAGGAGCACATCACTATCTTATATACAACATTGTTTGCTATGCTACAACTAATGCTAATAGTATATGTGATAAGTGGACCCTGGTAAGCTAAGCAGTAATTACATATTAAAGGAGAAATAGAAGTCTGATGACTCAATCAAGCTGACTATTACTAGTAGAAGTGGTAGTTGGTAAGCATGCTGGAAGACTAAGCCAAAACTAGAATTAAAGACCTTAGAAGAGATTGCCCCCTTATATCATCAAAAACCTATAAAAGGCAGCCTAGCATTCCCTTGAACTTCATCATTTTTCTAAGCTATTTCCCTAATGGCATTCTCACATCTACCTACTAAGCTTTTTGACATATTGCTTGCTGAGAATTTTGCTGAACTAGCTGCTGCACATAATTTCTTTGAGAAGTGCAACAAAGTTCTAGTGCCTAGTTACTCTGTCCTAGTGACAAATACTACTATTAGCATCAAGTCCATTATAGGGACTTATTTGCTCTGATTTAAGTCTGGTGCTGCTACTAGTAGCATAGTGTAGGAGGAGATGGAGTCGGTTAAGCTGGAGTGTAGGGTTTGATTTATCAACTCAGAAGAATTCAAAACCTACACCAAATTTGACCCTTGGCACAAGGGGTATTCTATGGATAAAGGGGGGTGGGGGGGTTGGTTCAGCTTTCTTGGACAGGGCACAGTGAAGAAGATGGTATCAGTAGATGGTACTACCTCTAACCTAGTTTTTGGTTCAGCTTTGCACACTCTAGCCCTGTCAGCAAACCTCATCTCAGTTGCAAAGTTTGATGCTCTAGATTTTACAGTCATATACCAGGATGGGAAGGTGATGTTCATGGATTCTAGAGGACAAATGCTCATACAGGGAGTGAAAAAGGACAACTATGTGCCTCCTACCTATTGCCTCAAGATTGAATGGACAAGGCAGCAACTGGATTGAATGGACAAGGCAGCAACTGGATTGAATGGACAAGGCAGCAACTGGATTGAATGGACAAGGCAGCAACTGGATTGAATGGACAAGGCAGCAACTGGATTGAATGGACAAGGCAGCAACTGGATTGAATGGACAAGGCAGCAACTGGATTGAATGGACAAGGCAGCAACTGGATTGAATGGACAAGGCAGCAACTGGATTGAATGGACAAGGCAGCAACTGGATTGAATGGACAAGGCAGCAACTGGATTGAATGGACAAGGCAGCAACTGGATTGAATGGACAAGGCAGCAACTCCTTGCAGCATTCTGCTCCTGCAATTTTACCTCCTAGTGACCAAATTGCACCATGGGTAGCAGAGCCACTTATTGCAGACTCTCACCTCCTACTAGCACTGAGACACACCAAAAGGATCATATGTCCCACACCAGCACTTGTTCAAGCTTCAGAGACAATTGACACTGAAACTCATGCCTACAACAAGGGGGAGGAATGGGCAAGGGGTGAAGGACAGCTGGCCAAATTGCTCCATGCTTACCTTGTTGGCACAAAGAGGATGATTACACACTAAGAGTCTACTAGGAAGTGATGAGACATCCTAAGTTGTGGCAACCAGCAATTGATATGAAATTAGAAGTTATAAAGGAGAAAGAGGTGTGGAGACTTGTACCAAAAACCGAGGTTCTGGAGGGAAAGAAGATAATTGACTGCATGTGGGTCTTTGTCAATAAATATAAATATGACACCTCAGAGGATGAGCCAGGTATGGTCCTGCTCTTGTTGGATATTGCGACATCACACAGACACTCCGGACCGCCGTATTAGGGTCAATATCAACTACGTCGTGCCACTGGCCACCGTTCAGGGTCAATACCAACTGGACACATTACCCGGTGAACAATGGGTTCACCGTAGACACATATATATATTCGGGTTACTACTAGAACAACCCTCAGTCAATTATATCGGACTGAGGGGTACGTCACACTTACAGTTATTAACATACACACTCAACTGACTGGACCGTAGAATAATCTCACATTGTTCTTAGGTACAGTCAATACAGTCAATTATATCGGACTGAGGGAATAATCTCACATTGTTCTTAGGGTCTGTCTTCTAACAATGAATAGTCGAAGTACTTGGTTTTTGATGTGAACTGACCTTCGGCGTATTCCGAGCTGGGTGATTCCCAATACTCTGGACGTAAAAGCAACGTCGTATCCAAGTCGTATCATTTCCTGAGTCCATTTGTGTACCTCGACACAAACATTTTTGGCATTTTACCTCACCTCTACCAAATACAGCGTCTAATATTATTTTCATGCTCGCCGACCAAGACATCCTCAAGATGACCATGGTCTGTCAATCTCCCTACGCTCTCCTTTCATTTTTCTAACACACTCATTCCAGCTCCCCGCTCCCAAGTAGAACATACTCTGTCCCTCTATGCCCTTCTTGCTCTAAACATCGCACTAGACAGGCGGCAAAACTCGCTCCGCACTCCAAGACGTCGTGACGCGCGAATACACAATCCACCTCCACAAGCGCGTGCACGGTCGTTCGTTCAAGAAACGTGCTCCC